>JANJGN010000006.1:191741465-191916383 GCA_026770705.1 Isurus oxyrinchus | reverse complement strand
GATGGAACATCACCACCTGCGACTTCCCCTCCGAATCACTCACCATCCTGACTTGGAAATATATCGCCGTTCCTTCACTGTCGCTGGGTCAAAATCCTGGATCTCCCTCCCTAACAGCACGGTGGGTGTACCTACACCACATGGACTGCAGCGGGTCAAGAAGGCAGCTCACCACCACCTTCTCAAGGGCAATTAGGGATGGGTAGTAAATACTGGTCTAGCCAGCGACACCCACATCGCGGGAATGAATATAAAGTGGAGGCAGGAGAGATGGGACATGAGGAGAGGCAATTCAGGGACAAGGAAAAAAAATTAATCATTGTATTTCAGAGTAAAACAAAATCCGGAAACCCACTGCGTTCACATCATTACCAACCTGTGATAAACCTTCTCTCGGAGCTTCACCCTCAACACTAACATAATCAGTCACTACGGTTCCTAGTCAAGCTTCTGGACTAAGTTACGAACACCATGGTCAATCTGAAGAACCAGGTTAAAGAAGAGGAACGCAACAGTAAACTAACCAGGGCTCCTGCTCCCGATCCCTGGGTTACAGAGAGGGTAAACTAACCAGGGTTCCTGCTCCCGATCCCTGGGTTACAGAGAGGGTAAACTAACCAGGGTTCCTGCTCCCGATCCCTGGGTTAGAGAGAGGGTAAACTAACCAGGGTTCCTGCTCCCGATCCCTGGGTTACAGAGAGGGTAAACTAACCAGGGTTTCCTGCTCCCGATCCCTGGGTTACAGAGAGGGTAAACTAACCAGGGTTCCTGCTCCCGATCCCTGGGTTACAGAGAGGGTAAACTAACCAGGGCTCCTGTTCCCGATCCCTGGGTTAGAGACAGGGTAAACTAACCAGGGTTCCTGCTCCCGGTCCCTGGGTTACAGAGAGGGTAAACTAACCAGGGTTCCTGCTCCCGATCCCTGGGTTACAGAGAGGGTAAACTAACCAGGGTTCCTGCTCCCGATCCCTGGGTTACAGAGAGGGTAAACTAACCAGGGCTCCTGTTCCCGATCCCTGGGTTAGAGACAGGGTAAACTAACCAGGGTTCCTGCTCCCGGTCCCTGGGTTACAGAGAGGGTAAACTAACCAGGGTTCCTGCTCCCGATCCCTGGGTTACAGAGAGGGTAAACTAACCAGGGCTCCTGTTCCCGATCCCTGGGTTAGAGACAGGGTAAACTAACCAGGGTTCCTGCTCCCGGTCCCTGGGTTACAGAGAGGGTAAACTAACCAGGGTTCCTGCTCCCGATCCCTGGGTTACAGAGAGGGTAAAGTAACCAGGGTTCCTGCTCCCGGTCCCTGGGTTAGAGAGAGGGTAAACTAACCAGGGTTCCTGCTCCCGATCCCTGGGTTACAGAGAGGGTAAACTAACCAGGGTTCCTGCTCCCGATCCCTGGGTTACAGAGAGGGTAAAGTAACCAGGGTTCCTGCTCCCGGTCCCTGGGTTAGAGAGAGGGTAAACTAACCAGGGTTCCTGCTCCCGATCCCTGGGTTACAGAGAGGGTAAACTAACCAGGGTTCCTGCTCCCGATCCCTGGGTTAGTGAGAGGGTAAACTAACCAGGGTTCATGCTCCCAATCCCTAGGTTAGAGAGAGGGTAAACTAACCAGGGTTCCTGCTCCCCATCCCTGGGTTAGAGAGAGGGTAAACTAACCAGGGTTCCTGCTCCCGATCCCTGGGTTACAGAGAGGGTAAACTAACCAGGGTTCCTGCTCCCGATCCCTGGGTTACAGAGAGGGTAAACTAACCAGGGTTCCTGCTCCCGATCCCTGGGTTACAGAGAGGGTAAACTAACCAGGGTTCCTGCTCCCGATCCCTGGGTTACAGAGAGGGTAAACTAACCAGGGTTCCTGCTCCCGATCCCTGGGTTACAGAGAGGGTAAACTAACCAGGGTTCCTGCTCCCGATCCCTGGGTTAGAGAGAGGGTAAACTAACCAGGGTTCCTGCTCCCGGTCCCTGGGTTACAGAGAGGGTAAACTAACCAGGGTTCCTGCTCCCGATCCCTGGGTTAGACAGAGGGTAAACTAACCAGGGTTCCTGCTCCCGATCCCTGGGTTACAGAGAGGGTAAACTAACCAGGGTTCCTGCTCCCGATCCCTGGGTTAGAGAGAGGGTAAACTAACCAGGGTTCCTGCTCCCGGTCCCTGGGTTACAGAGAGGGTAAACTAACCAGGGTTCCTGCTCCCGATCCCTGGGTTAGACAGAGGGTAAACTAACCAGGGTTCCTGCTCCCGATCCCTGGGTTAGAGAGAGGGTAAACTAACCAGGGTTCCTGCTCCCGATCCCTGGATTAGTGAGAGGGTAAACTAACCAGGGTTCCTGCTCCCGATCCCTGGGTTACAGAGAGGGTAAACTAACCAGGGTTCCTGCTCCCGATCCCTGGGTTACAGAGAGGGTAAACTAACCAGGGTTCCTGCTCCCGATCCCTGGGTTACAGAGAGGGTAAACTAACCAGGGTTCCTGCTCCCGATCCCTGGGTTAGAGAGAGGGTAAACTAACCAGGGTTCCTGCTCCCGGTCCCTGGGTTACAGAGAGGGTAAACTAACCAGGGTTCCTGCTCCCGATCCCTGGGTTAGACAGAGGGTAAACTAACCAGGGTTCCTGCTCCCGATCCCTGGGTTAGAGAGAGGGTAAACTAACCAGGGTTCCTGCTCCCGATCCCTGGATTAGTGAGAGGGTAAACTAACCAGGGTTCCTGCTCCCGATCCCGGGGTTACAGAGAGGGTAAACTAACCAGGGTTCCTACTCCCGATCCCTGGGTTAGAGAGAGGGTAAACTAACCAGGGTTCCTGCTCCCGATCCCTGGGTTAGAGAGAGGGTAAACTAACCAGGGTTCCTGCTCCCGATCCCTGGGTTACAGAGAGGGTAAACTAACCAGGGTTCCTGCTCCCGATCCCTGGGTTACAGAGAGGGTAAACTAACCAGGGTTCCTGCTCCCGATCCCTGGGTTACAGAGAGGGTAAACTAACCAGGGTTCCTGCTCCCGGTCCCTGGGTTAGAGGGAGGGTAAACTAACCAGGGTTCCTGCTCCCGGTCCCTGGGTTAGAGAGAGGGTAAACTAACCAGGGTTCCTGCTCCCGATCCCTGGGTTACAGAGAGGGTAAACTAACCAGGGTTCCTGCTCCCGATCCCTGGGTTACAGAGAGGGTAAACTAACCAGGGTTCCTGCTCCCGATCCCTGGGTTAGAGAGGGTAAACTAACCAGGGTTCCTGCTCCCGGTCCCTGGGTTACAGAGAGGGTAAACTAACCAGGGTTCCTGCTCCCGATCCCTGGGTTACAGAGAGGGTAAACTAACCAGGGTTCCTGCTCCCGATCCCTGGGTTACAGAGAGGGTAAACTAACCAGGGTTCCTGCTCCCGATCCCTGGGTTAGAGAGGGTAAACTAACCAGGGTTCCTGCTCCCGGTCCCTGGGTTACAGAGAGGGTAAACTAACCAGGGTTCCTGCTCCCGATTCCTGGGTTACAGAGAGGGTAAACTAACCAGGGTTCCTGCTCCCGGTCCCTGGGTTACTTAGAGGGTAAACTAACCAGGGTTCCTGCTCCCGATCCCTGGGTTACAGAGAGGGTAAACTAACCAGGGTTCCTGCTCCCGATCCCTGGGTTACAGAGTGGGTAAACTAACCAGGGTTCCTGCTCCCGATCCCTGGGTTACAGAGAGGGTAAACTAACCAGGGTTCCTGCTCCCGATCCCTGGGTTAGAGACAGGGTAAAGTAACCGGGGCTCCTGGTATTTAGCAGTAAACACTCAGGCAGCACTGCACTGTACTTGGCTGTGAGGTCACTGGCCAATACTGTGTTTTGGGTTTGCCACTCCAGGGCAGCCCCCATCATTCGCATTCCCAAAACTGTGGGACAGGTGTGATAGTGTCCCCTCCAGGAGGAGGGAGGAGGGAGGAGGGAGAAAAACAATACAGCACCCTGCACAACAGCAGGGGAATGAAGGAATAGGTCAAGTCGGAGAGAGCTATGTGGGTCCGTCACAGCATCTCGTACATCGATACATCAGCTACTGAGGAGGTTCTAACGGCCCTCTCTCCCCCTGCATCACTCCGAGGGCGGGGAGGTCCTTGCCCGCAGTTCACGTGTGACCTCCCCAAGGCATGCTGGCCGTGGGCAGGCTTCCAACCTGGTAATTTCCTGCCTCAGGATAACGCCCCCCTCCCCCACGTCCCCCTCCCCCATGAAGGCCAAACAGCAAACTGCAGCTTGGTGATGGGGCCCGGTCACCATCCCTGCATCCCGTTTATATTGAAGCCTTCAGGTCAGTGACTCAAACGCAGGTAAACCTGGAGGGGTAGGTGGAGGGGGAAGTTGAGGGCGTCCCCCCTCGAAGCAGTTGCACGACTTCCATTCTTAGTTTTGATGCTTCCCCTGGCCCCAGGACCAAGGTCGTGGCTGTTCCTTTGTCACAAAAGGCCCAGCTCTTTCCTCAGCACAGCGAGTCTCTGGGAAAGCAGCAAACAGCTAGCATGAGGTATATTCGTCAGAGCACCTTCTGGTAAAAGCATCCAAATGCAAGTTCTGTGTTCAAACACCCGCCACACGAGGCAGTGAGAAAACACCTTCTCCTGCCGATACATCAAAAAATATATTTCAGAAAGACCACTCAATCACCGCTGCAAATAAACATGGCTGCAAACTTCCAAACAGACTCTGATTCGAGAAGGGCGCTGGGTGGCTTTTCCCCATTGTGTTTGGTGTCAAGGTGAAGTTTGCAGAGTCCGTCCCTCCTCCTGACCCCTCACACACACCAAGGGGAAGTGTCAGCGAGCTGTTTCCAGTCAAAAGGTAAAGAGAGAGGAACTTGTTTAGCCATGAGAGGAGAAGATTGGACGACTGATGTTGCTGTTTGTTGTCATAGCTGTGAGCTCCCACCTGTTAACAAATCGAAAGCAAACGTCATTTCCATTTATCTGGCTCACAATTTGGACAATTGACAATCGACATGTAAACACTCACAATGGCAAAATCCCAAAGATAGAAACTTGCTGCTGTCAGAGGAACCATTCGTAACTCTCACGTTAAATTGCTCAGAACATTTTCATTTGCTACCTGTTATCTCAGTAACCGGGATTTCTGAACTCCAAGATAACATCTCCAACAGAACTCAATGGCGAGTTCGAACAAACTATCACATTTCAAGCTCAAAGAGAAAGGCTGTAATTCGCTGCTAATCAAAGTCTGGTTTGAGAATTAAAACATTCCAAATACTGAGAGCATGAGAGAGAGAGAGTGGGGGGAGGGGGAGAGAGAGAGAGAGAGAGAGGGGGGGAGAGAGAGAGAGAGAGGGGGAGAGAGAGAGAGAGAGAGGGGGAGAGAGAGAGAGAGGGGGAGAGAGAGAGAGGGGGAGAGAGAGAGAGAGAGGGGGGAGAGAGAGAGGGGGAGAGAGAGAGGGGGAGAGAGAGAGAGGGGGAGAGAGAGAGAGGGGGAGAGAGAGAGAGGGGGAGAGAGAGAGGGGGAGAGAGAGAGGGGGAGAGAGAGAGGGGGAGAGAGAGAGGGGGAGAGAGAGAGGGGGAGGAGAGAGAGGGGGAGAGAGAGATGGGGAGAGAGAGAGGAGGAGAGAGGATGCACAAGGGAATGAAATTGACTGGACTGCTCTGTAGAGAACCAGCATGGACTCAATGCGACAAATGGCCACGTTCTGTACTGAACTGACAGAGGACAGAGCCAGAGACACAGCAGCGGGGTCTGAAGGGGGCACAAGAGGAGCAGAGGGTGGCATGGGTGGGGAAGAGGGGGCACAGGGGGGGCTGAGGAGGGAGGGGGAGCATGATAGGAAAGGAGGGAGAGCCAAGTGGAAATACCATGAAAATATACATGACCCAATGAATATCAATCACTACAGAAGAGTTAGAAAACGAGATTAATAGCAAAGCCATCTACAAACCTCCATGGAAAGGCAAAGGTAATACCTTGGACATTGTCAATGCGAATAGTACACAAGCAGTACAGAGAGTTAGGGGGAAGAGGAGCTAGCCCAGGGGATATAACAAGATAAGAAATAGGAGGAGTAGGCCATTCGGCCCCTCAAGCCTGCCTGACCATTCAACCAGATCATGGCTGACTTGCCCCAGGCCTCGACTCCTCTTTCATTCCAGCTCCTTATAGCCCTCAACTCCCCTGATATTACATAAAACTATCTACCTCCTCTTTAAATACATTCACTGATCTATCCACCTCCTCTTTAAATACTTTCACTGATCTATCTAACTACTCTTTAAATACATTCACCGATCTAACTACCTCCTCTTTAAATACTTTCACTGATCTATCCATCTCCTCTTTAAATATATTCACCGATCTAACTACCTCCTCTTTAAATACTGTCAGTGATCTATCTACCTCCTCTTTAAATACTTTCACTGAACTATCTACCTCCTCTTTAAATACTTTCACTGATCTATCTAACTCCTCTTTAAATACATTCACCGATCAAAATACCTCCTCTTTAAATACTTTCACTGATCTATCCATATCCTCTTTAAACACTTTCACTGATCTAACTACCTCCTCTTTAAATACTGTCAGTGATCTATCTACCTCCTCTTTAAATACAATCAGTGATCTATCTACCTCCTCTTTAAATACTGTCAGTGATCTATCTACCTCCTCTTTAAATACTGTCACTGATCTATCTACCTGCTCACTAAATATAGTCAGTGATCCATCTACCTCCTCTTTAAATACTGTCAGTGATCTATCTACCTCCTCTTTAAATACTTTCACCGATCTAACTACCTCCTCGTTAAATACTTTCACTGATCTATCTACCTCCTCTTTAAATACTGTCAGTGATCGATCTACCTGCTCTTTAAATACTGTCAGTGATCTATCTACCTGCTCTTTAAATACTTTCACCGATCTAACTACCTCCTCTTTAAATACTTTCACCGATCTAACTACCTCCTCTTTAAATACTTTCACCGATCTAACTACCTCCTCTTTAAATACTTTCACCGATCTAACGACCTCCTCTTTAAATACTTTCACCGATCTATCTACCTCCTCTTTAAATACTGTCAGTGATCGATCTACCTGCTCTTTAAATACTGTCAGTGATCTATCTACCTCCTCTTTAAATACTGTCACTGATCTATCTACCTGCTCTTTAAATACTGTCAGTGATCTATCTACCTCCTCTTTAAATACTTTCACCGATCTAACTACCTCCTCGTTAAATACTTTCACTGATCTATCTACCTCCTCTTTAAATACTGTCAGTGATCGATCTACCTGCTCTTTAAATACTGTCAGTGATCTATCTACCTCCTCTTTAAATACTGTCACTGATCTATCTACCTGCTCTTTAAATACTGTCAGTGATCTATCTACCTCCTCTTTAAATACTGTCAGTGATCTATCTACCTGCTCTTTAAATACTGTCACTGATCTATCTACCTGCTCTTTAAATACTGTCACTGATCTATCTACCTGCTCTTTAAATACTGTCAGTGATCTATCTACCTCCTCTTTAAATACTGTCAGGGATCTATCTACCTCCTCTCTAAATACTGTCAGTGATCTATCTACCTCCTCTTTAAATACTGTCAGTGATCTATCTACCTGCTCTTTAAATACTGTCAGTGATCTATCTACCTGCTCTTTAAATACTGTCAGTGATCTATCTACCTGCTCTTTAAATACTGTCAGTGATCTATCTACCTGCTCTTTAAATACTGTCAGTGATCAATCTACCTCCTCTTTAAATACTGTCAGTGATCTATCTACCTCCTCTTTAAATACAGTCAGTGATCTATCTACCTGCTCTTTAAATACTGTCAGTGATCTATCTACCTGCTCTTTAAATACTGTCAGTGATCTATCTACCTCCTCTTTAAATACTGACAGTGATCTATATACCTGCTCTTTAAATACTGTCACTGATCGATCTACCTGCTCTTTAAATACTGTCAGTGATCTATCTACCTCCTCTTTAAATACTGTCAGTGATCTATCTACCTGCTCTTTAAATACAGTCAGTGATCTATCTACCTCCTCTTTAAATACCGTCAGTGATCTATCCAACTGTTCTTTAAATACTGTCAGTGATCTATCTACCTCCTCTTTAAATACTGTCAGTGATCTATCTACCTCCTCTTTAAATACTGTCAGTGATCTATCCACCTCCTCATTAAATACTGTCAGTGATCTACCTACCGGCTCTTTAAATACTGTCTGTGATCTATCCACCTCCTCTTTAAATACTGTCAGTGATCTATCTACATCCTCATTAAATACTGTCAGTGATCTATCTACCTCCTCTTTAAATACTGTCAGTGATCTATCTACCTCCTCTTTAAATACTGTCAGTGATCTATCTACCTCCTCTTTAAATACTGTCAGTGATCTATCTACCTCCTCTTTAAATACTGTCAGTGATCTATCTACCCCCTCTTTAAATACTGTCAGTGATCTATCTAGCTCCTCTTTAAATACTGTCAGGGATCTTTCTACCTGCTCTTTAAATACTGTCTGTGATCTATCCACCTCCTCTTTAAATACTGTCAGTGATCTATCTACCTCCTCTTTAAATACTGTCAGTGATCTATCTGCCTCCTCTTTAAATACTGTCAGTGATCTATCTACCTCCTCTTTAAATACTGTCAGTGATCTATCTACCTCCTCTTTAAATACTGTCAGTGATCTATCTACCTCCTCTTTAAATACTGTCAGTGATCTATCTACCTCCTCTTTAAATACTGTCACTGATCTATCGACCTCCTCTTTAAATACAGTCAGTGATCTATCTACCTGCTCTTTAAATACTGTCAGTGATCTATCTACCTGCTCTTTAAATACTGTCAGTGATCTATCGACCTGCTCTTTAAATACTGTCAGTGATCTATCTACCTGCTCCTTAAATACTGTCAGTGATCTATCTACCTGCACTTTAAATACTGTCAGTGATCTATCTAACTCCTCTTTAAATACTGTCACTGATCGATCTACCTCCTCTTTAAATACTGTCAGTGATCTATCCACCTCCTCTTTAAATACTGTCAGTGATCTATCTACCTGCTCTTTAAATACTGTCAGTGATCTATCTACCTGCTCTTTAAATACAGATGATGATCTATCTACCTGCTCTTTAAATACCGTCACTGAGCTATCTACATGCTCTTTAAATACTGACAATGATCTATCTACCTGCTCTTTAAATACTGTCAGTGATCTATCTACCTGCTCTTTAAATACTGTCAGTGATCTATCTACCTGCTCTTTAAATACTGTCAGTGATCTATCTACCTGCTCTTTAAATACTGTCAGAGATCTATCTACCTGCTCTTTAAATACTGTCAGTGATCTATCTACCTGCTCTTTAAACACTGTCAGTGATCTATCTACCTGCTCTTTAAATACTGTCAGTGATCTATCAACCTGCTCTTTAAATACTGTCAGTGATCTATCTACCTGCTCTTTAAATACTGTCAGTGATCTATCTACCTCCTCTGTAAATACTGTCAGTGATCTATCTACCTGCTCATTAAATACTGTCAGTGATCTATCTACTTCCTCTTTAAATACTGTCAGTGATCTATCTACCTCCTCTTTAAATACTGTCACAGATCTATCTACCTCCTCTTTAAATACTGTCAGTGATCTATCTACCTCCTCTTTAAATACTGTCAGTGATCTATCTACCTGCTCTTTAAATACTGTCAGTGATCTATCTACCTCCTCCTAAAATACAGTCAGTGATCTATCTAACTGTTCTTTAAATACTGTCAGTGATCTATCTACCTGCTCTTTAAATACTGTCAGTGATCTATCTACCTCCTCTTTAAATACTGTCACTGATCTATCCACCTCCTCTTTAAATACTGTCAGTGATCTACCTACCGGCTCTTTAAATACTGCCTGTGATCTATCCACATCCTCTTTAAATACTGTCAGTGATCTATCCACCTCCTCTTTAAATACTGTCAGTGATCTATCTACCTCCTCTTTAAATACTGTCAGTGATCTATCTACCTCCTCTTTAAATACTGTCAGTGATCTATCTACCTCCTCTTCAAATACAGTCAGTGATCTATCTACCTGCTCTTTAAATACTGTCAGTGATCTATCTACCTGCTCTTTAAATACTGTCAGTGATCTATCTACCTGCTCTTTAAATACTGTCAGTGATCTATCTACGTGCGCTTTAAATACTGTCAGTGATCTATCTACCTGCTCTTTAAATACCGTCAGTGATCGATCTACCTCTTCTTTAAATACTGTCAGTGATCTATCTACCTGCTCTTTAAATACTGTCAGTGATCTATCTACCTCCTCTTTAAATACTGTCAGTGATCGATCTACCTCCTCTGTAAATACTGTCAGTGATTTATGTACCTCCTCTTTAATTACTGTCAGTGATCTACCTACCTCCTCTTTAAATACTGTTAGTGATCTATCTACCTCCTCTTTAAATACATTCACCGATCTAACTACCCCCTCTTTAAATACTTTCATCAAATCTATCTACCTCCTCTTTAAATACTGTCAGTGATGAATCTACCTGCTCTTTAAATACTGTCAGTGATCTATCTACCTCCTCTTTAAATACTGTCAGTGATCTATCTACCTGCTCTTTAAATACTGTCAGTGATCTATCTACCTCCTCTTTAAATACCGTCATTGATCTATCTAACTGTTCTTTAAATACTGTCAGTGATCTATCTACCTGCTCTTTAAATACTGAAAGTGATCTATCTACCTGCTCTTTAAATACTGTCAGTGATCTACCTACCTGCTCTTTAAATACTGTCAGTGATCTATCTACCTCTTCTTTAAATACTGTCAGTGATCTATCTAACTGTTCTTTAAATACTGTCAGTGATCTATCTACCTCCTCGTTAAATACTGTCAGTGATTTATCTACCTCCTCTTTAAATAGTGTCAGTGATCTATCTACCTCCTCTTTAAATACTGTTAGTGATCTATCTACCTCCTCTTTAAATACTGTCAGAGATCTATCTACCTCCTCTTTAAATACTGTCTGTGATCTACCCACCTCCTCTTTAAATACTGTCAGTGATCTATCTACCTCCTCTTTAAATACTTTCACTGATCTATCTACCTCCTCTTTAAATACTGTCACTGATCTATCCACCTCCTCTTTAAATACTTTCACTGATCTATCCACCTCCTCTTTAAATACATTCACCGATCTAACCACCTCCTCTTTAAATACAGTCAGTGAGCTATCTACCTCCTCTTTAAATACTGTCAGTGATCTACCTACCTCCTCTTTAAATACTGTCAGTGATCTATCTACCTGCTCTTTAAATACTGTCAGTGATCTATCTACCTGCTCATTAAATATAGTCAGTGATCTATCCACCTCCTCTTTAAATACATTCACCGATCTAACTACCTCCTCTTTAAATACATTCACCGACCTAACTACCTCCTCTTTAAATACTTTCACTGATCTAACTACCTCCTCTTTAAATACTTTCACTGATCTATCCATCTCCTCTTTAAACACTTTCACTGATCTAACTACCTCCTCTTTAAATACTGTCAGTGATCTATCTACCTGCTCTTTAAATATTGTAAGTGATCTATCTACGTCCTCTTTAAATACAGTCAGTGATCTATCTACCTCCTCTTTAAATACTGTCAGTGATCTATCTACCTCCTCTTTAAATACTGTCACTGATCTAACTACCTGCTCTTTAAATACTGTCAGTGATCTATCTACCTCCTCTTTAAATACTGTCACTGATCTATCTACCGGCTCTTTAAATACTTTCACCGATCTAACTACCTCCTCTTTAAATACTTTCACCGATCAAACCACCTCCTCTTTAAATACTGTCACTGATCTATCCATCTCCTCTTTAAACACTTTCACTGATCTAACTACCTCCTCTTTAAATACTGTCAGTGATCTATCTACCTCCTCTTTAAATACAGTCAGTGATCTATCTACCTGCTCTTTAAATACTGTCAGTGATCTATCTACCTGCTCTTTAAATACTGTCAGTGATCTATCTACCTGCTCTTTAAATACTGTCAGTGATCTATCTACCTCCTCTTTAATTACTGTCAGTGATCTATCTACGTGCTCTTTAAATACTGTCACTGATCGAACTACCTGCTCTTTAAATACTGTCAGTGATCTATCTACCTCCTCTTTAAATACTGTCAGTGATCTATCTACCTGCTCTTTAAATACTGTCAGTGATCTATCTAGCTCCTCCTAAAATACAGTCAGTGATCTATCTAACTGTTCTTTAAATACTGTCAGTGATCTATCTACCTGCTCTTTAAATACTGTCAGTGATCTATCTACCTCCTCTTTAAATACTGTCACTGATCTATCCACCTCCTCTTTAAATACTGTCAGTGATCTACCTACCGGCTCTTTAAATACTGTCTGTGATCTATGCACATCCTCTTTAAATACTGTCAGTGATCTATCTACCTCGTCTTCAAATACTGTCAGTGATCTATCTACCTGCTCTTTAAATACAGTCTGTGATCTATCCACCTCCTCTTTAAATACTGTCAGTGATCTATCTACCTCCTCTTTAAATACTGTCAGTGATCAATCTACCTCCTCTTTAAATACTGTCAGTGATCTATCTACCTCCTCTTCAAATACAGTCAGTGATCTATCTACCTGCTCTTTAAATACTGTCAGTGATCTATCTACCTGCTCTTTAAATACTGTCAGTGATCTATCTACCTGCTCTTTAAATACTGTCAGTGATCTATCTACGTGCTCTTTAAATACTGTCAGTGATCTATCTACCTCCTCGTTAAATACTGTCAGTGATTTATCTACCTCCTCTTTAAATACTGTCTGTGATCTACCCACCTCCTCTTTAAATACAGTCAGTGATCTATCTACCTCCTCTTTAAATACTGTCAGTGATCTACCTACCTCCTCTTTAAATACTGTCACTGATCTATCTACCTGCTCTTTAAATACTGTCAGTGATCTATCTACCTGCTCATTAAATATAGTCAGTGATCTATCCACCTCCTCTTTAAATACATTCACCGATCTAACTACCTCCTCTTTAAATACATTCACCGACCTAACTACCTCCTCTTTAAATACTTTCACTGATCAAACTACCTCCTCTTTAAATACTTTCACTGATCTATCCATCTCCTCTTTAAACACTTTCACTGATCTAACTACCTCCTCTTTAAATACTGTCAGTGATCTATCTACCTGCTCTTTAAATACTGTAAGTGATCTATCTACCTCCTCTTTAAATACAGTCAGTGATCTATCTACCTCCTCTTTAAATACTTTCAGCGATCTAACTACCTCCTCTTTAAATACTTTCACCGATCTAACCACCTTCTCTTTAAATAATGTCACTGATCTATCCATCTCCTCTTTAAATACTTTCACTGATCTATCCATCTCCTCTTTAAACACTTTCACTGATCTAACTACCTCCTCTTTAAATACTGTCAGTGATCTATCTACCTGCTCTTTAAATACTTTCACCGATCTAACTACCTCCTCTTTAAATACTTTCACCGATCTAACTACCTCCTCTTTAAATACTTTCACCGATCTAACTACCTCCTCTTTAAAAACTTTCACTGATCTATCTACCTGCTCTTTAAATACTGTCAGTGATCTATCTACCTGCTCTTTAAATACTGTCAGTGATCTATCTACCTCCTCTTTAAATACTGTCAGTGATCTATCTACCTCCTCTTTAAATACTGTCAGTGATCTACCTACCTGCTCTTTAAATACTGTCAGTGATCTACCTACCTGCTCTTTAAATACTGTCAGTGATCTATCTACCTCCTCTGTAAATACTGTCAGTGATCTATCTACCTGCTCATTAAATACTGTCAGTGATCTATCTACCTCCTCTTTAAATACTGTCAGTGATCTATCTACCTCCTCTTTAAATACCGTCAGTGATCTATCTAACTGTTCTTTAAATACTGTCAGTGATCTATCTACCTCCTCTTTAAATACTGTCAGTGATCTATCTACCTCCTCTTTAAATACTGTCAGTGATCTACCCACCTCCTCTTTAAATACTGTCAGTGATCTATCTACCTCCTCTTTAAATACTTTCACTGATCTATCTACCTCCTCTTTAAATACTGTCACTGATCTATCCACCTCCTCTTTAAATACTTTCACTGATCTATCCACCTCCTCTTTAAATACATTCACCGATCTAACCACCTCCTCTTTAAATACAGTCAGTGATCTATCTACCTCCTCTTTAAATACTGTCAGTGATCTACCTACCTCCTCTTTAAATACTGTCACTGATCTATCTACCTGCTCTTTAAATACTGTCAGTGATCTATCTACCTGCTCATTAAATATAGTCAGTGATCTATCCACCTCCTCTTTAAATACATTCACCGATCTAACTACCTCCTCTTTAAATACATTCACCGACCTAACTACCTCCTCTTTAAATACTTTCACTGATCTAACTACCTCCTCTTTAAATACTTTCACTGATCTATCCATCTCCTCTTTAAACACTTTCACTGATCTAACTACCTCCTCTTTAAATACTGTCAGTGATCTATCTACCTGCTCTTTAAATACTGTAAGTGATCTATCTACCTCCTCTTTAAATACAGTCAGTGATCTATCTACCTCCTCTTTAAATACTGTCAGTGATCTATCTACCTCCTCTTTAAATACTGTCACTGATCTAACTACCTGCTCTTTAAATACTGTCAGTGATCTATCTACCTCCTCTTTAAATACTGTCACTGATCTATCTACCTGCACTTTAAATACTTTCACCGATCCAACTACCTCCTCTTTAAATACTTTCACCGATCTAACCACCTCCTCTTTAAATACTGTCACTGATCTATCCATCTCCTCTTTAAATACTTTCACTGATCTATCCATCTCCTCTTTAAACACTTTCACTGATCTAACTACCTCCTCTTTAAATACTGTCAGTGATCTATCTACCTCCTCTTTAAATACAGTCAGTGATCTATCTACCTGCTCTTTAAATACTGTCAGTGATCTATCTACCTGCTCTTTAAATACTGTCAGTGATCTATCTACCTCCTCTTTAATTACTGTCAGTGATCTATCTACCTGCTCTTTAAATACTGTCACTGATCGAACTACCTGCTCTTTAAATACTGTCAGTGATCTATCTACCTCCTCTTTAAATACTGTCAGTGATCTATCTACCTGCTCTTTAAATACTGTCAGTGATCTATCTAGCTCCTCCTAAAATACAGTCAGTGATCTATCTAACTGTTCTTTAAATACTGTCAGTGATCTATCTACCTGCTCTTTAAATACTGTCAGTGATCTATCTACCTCCTCTTTAAATACTGTCACTGATCTATCCACCTCCTCTTTAAATACTGTCAGCGATCTACCTACCGGCTCTTTAAATACTGTCTGTGATCTATCCACATCCTCTTTAAATACTGTCAGTGATCTATCTACCTCGTCTTCAAATACTGTCAGTGATCTATCTACCTGCTCTTTAAATACAGTCTGTGATCTATCCACCTCCTCTTTAAATACTGTCAGTGATCTATCTACCTCCTCTTTAAATACTGTCAGTGATCTATCTACCTCCTCTTTAAATACTGTCAGTGATCTATCTACCTCCTCTTCAAATACAGTCAGTGATCTATCTACCTGCTCTTTAAATACTGTCAGTGATCTATCTACCTGCTCTTTAAATACTGTCAGTGATCTATCTACCTGCTCTTTAAATACTGTCAGTGATCTATCTACGTGCTCTTTAAATACTGTCAGTGATCTATCTAACTGTTCTTTAAATACTGTCAGTGATCTATCTACCTCCTCGTTAAATACTGTCAGTGATTTATCTACCTCCTCTTTAAATACTGTCTGTGATCAACCCACCTCCTCATTAAATACAGTCAGTGATCTATCTACCTCCTCTTTAAATACTGTCAGTGATCTACCTACCTCCTCTTTAAATACTGTCACTGATCTATCTACCTGCTCTTTAAATACTGTCAGTGATCTATCTACCTGCTCATTAAATATAGTCAGTGATCTATCCACCTCCTCTTTAAATACATTCACCGATCTAACTACCTCCTCTTTAAATACATTCACCGACCTAACTACCTCCTCTTTAAATACTTTCACTGATCTAACTACCTCCTCTTTAAATACTTTCACTGATCTATCCATCTCCTCTTTAAACACTTTCACTGATCTAACTACCTCCTCTTTAAATACTGTCAGTGATCTATCTACCTGCTCTTTAAATACTGTAAGTGATCTATCTACCTCCTCTTTAAATACAGTCAGTGATCTATCTACCTCCTCTTTAAATACTTTCAGCGATCTAACTACCTCCTCTTTAAATACTTTCACCGATCTAACCACCTTCTCTTTAAATACTGTCACTGATCTATCCATCTCCTCTTTAAATACTTTCACTGATCTATCCATCTCCTCTTTAAACACTTTCACTGATCTAACTACCTCCTCTTTAAATACTGTCAGTGATCTAACTACCTCCTCTTTAAATACTGTCAGTGATCTATCTACCTGCTCTTTAAATACTTTCACCCATCTAACTACCTCCTCTTTAAATACTTTCACCGATCTAACTACCTCCTCTTTAAATACTTTCACCGATCTAACTACCTCCTCTTTAAAAACTTTCACTGATCTATCTACCTGCTCTTTAAATACTGTCAGTGATCTATCTACCTGCTCTTTAAATACTGTCAGTGATCTATCTACCTCCTCTTTAAATACTGTCAGTGATCTATCTACCTCCTCTTTAAATACTGTCAGTGATCTACCTACCTGCTCTTCAAATACTGTCAGTGATCTACCTACCTGCTCTTTAAATACTGTCAGTGATCTATCTACCTCCTCTGTAAATACTGTCAGTGATCTATCTACCTGCTCATTAAATACTGTCAGTGATCTATCTACCTCCTCTTTAAATACTGTCAGTGATCTATCTACCTCCTCTTTAAATACTTTCAGTGATCTATCTACCTGCTCTTTAAATACTGTCAGTGATCTATCTACCTCTTCTTTAAATACTGTCAGTGATCTATCTACCTCCTCTTTAAATACTGTCAGAGATCTATCTACCTGCTCTTAAAATACTGTCAGTGATATACCTGCTCTTTAAATACTGTCAGTGATCTATATACCTCCTCTTTAAATACTGTCAGTGATCTATCTACCTGCTCTTTAAATACTGTCACTGATCTATCTACCTGCTCTTTAAATACTGTCAGTGATCTATCTACCTCCTCTTTAAATACTGTCAGTGATCTATCTACCTCCTCTTTAAATACTGTCAGTGATCTATCTACCTCCTCTTTAAATACTGTCAGTGATCTATCTACCTGCTCTTTAAATACTGTCAGTGATCTATCTACCTCCTCTTTAAATACTGTCAGTGATCGATCTACCTCCTCTGTAAATACTGTCAGTGATTTATGTACCTCCTCTTTAATTACTGTCAGTGATCTATCTACCTCCTCTTTAAATACTGTTAGTGATCTATCTACCTCCTCTTTAAATACATTCACCGATCTAACTACGCCCTCTTTAAATACTTTCACCGATCTATCTACCTCCTCTTTAAATACTGTCAGTGATGAATCTACCTGCTCTTTAAATACTGTCAGTGATCTATTTACCTCCTCTTTAAATACTGTCAGTGATCTATCTACCTGCTCATTAAATACTGTCAGTGATCTATCTACCTCCTCTTTAAATACTGTCAGTGATCTATCTACCTCCTCTTTAAATACTTTCAGTGATCTATCTACCTGCTCTTTAAATACTGTCAGTGATCTATCTACCTCTTCTTTAAATACTGTCAGTGATCTATCTACCTCCTCTTTAAATACTGTCAGAGATCTATCTACCTGCTCTTAAAATACTGTCAGTGATATACCTGCTCTTTAAATACTGTCAGTGATCTACCTACCTGCTCTTTAAATACTGTCAGTGATCTATCTACCTCTTCTTTAAATACTGTCAGTGATCTATCAAACTGTTCTTTAAATACTGTCAGTGATCTATCTACCTCCTCGTTAAATACTGTCAGTGATTTATCTACCTCCTCTTTAAATACTGTCTGTGATCTACCCACCTCCTCTTTAAATACAGTCAGTGATCTATCTACCTCCTCTTTAAATACTGTCAGTGATCTACCTACCTCCTCTTTAAATACTGTCACTGATCTATCTACCTGCTCTTTAAATACTGTCAGTGATCTATCTACCTGCTCATTAAATATAGTCAGTGATCTATCCACCTCCTCTTTAAATACATTCACCGATCTAACTACCTCCTCTTTAAATACATTCACCGACCTAACTACCTCCTCTTTAAATACTTTCACTGATCTAACTACCTCCTCTTTAAATACTTTCACTGATCTATCCATCTCCTCTTTAAACACTTTCACTGATCTAACTACCTCCTCTTTAAATACTGTCAGTGATCTATCTACCTGCTCTTTAAATACTGTAAGTGATCTATCTACCTCCTCTTTAAATACAGTCAGTGATCTATCTACCTCCTCTTTAAATACTGTCAGTGATCTATCTACCTGCTCTTTAAATACTGTCAGTGATCTATCTACCTCCTCTTTAAATACTGTAACTGATCTATCTACCTGCTCTTTAAATACTTTCACCGATCTAACTACCTCCTCTTTAAATACTTTCACCGATCTAACCACCTCCATTTTAAATACTGTCACTGATCTATCCATCTCCTCTTTAAATACTTTCACTGATCTATCCATTTCCTCTTTAAACACTTTCACTGATCTAACTACCTCCTCTTTAAATACTGTCAGTGATCTATCTACCTGCTCTTTAAATACTTTCACCGATCTAACTACCTCCTCTTTAAATACTTTCACCGATCTAACTACCTCCTCTTTAAATACTTTCACCGATCTAACTACCTCCTCTTTAAAAACTTTCACTGATCAATCTACCTGCTCTTTAAATACTGTCAGTGATCTATCTACCTGCTCTTTAAATACTGTCAGTGATCTATCTACCTCCTCTTTAAATACTGTCACTGATCCATCTACCTGCTCTTTAAATACTGTCAGTGATCTATCTACCTCCTCTTTAAATACTGTCAGTCATCTATCTACCTCCTCTTTAAATACTGTCAGTGATCTATCTACCTGCTCTTTAAATACTGTCACTGATCTATCAACCTGCTCTTTAAATACTGTCAGTGATCGATCTACCTCCTCTTTAAATACTGTCAGTGATCTATCTACCTCCTCTTTAAATACTGTCTGTGATCTATCTACCTCCTCTTTAAATACTGTCACTGATCTATCTACCTGCTCTTTAAATACTGTCAGTGATCTATCTACCTGCTCTTTAAATACTGTCAGTGATCTATCTACCTTGCTCTTTAAATACTGTCAGTGATCCAGCTACCTCCTCTTTAAATACTGTCAGTGATCTATCTACCTCCTCTTTAAATACTGTCACTGATCTATCTACCTGCTCTTTAAATACTGTCAGTGATCTATCTACCTGCTCTTTAAATACTGTCAGTGATCTATCTACCTGCTCTTTAAATACTGTCAGTGATCTATCTACCTCCTCTTTAAATACTTTCACCGATCTAACCACCTCCCCTTTAAATACTGTCACTGATCTATCCATCTCCTCTTTAAATACTTTCACTGATCTATCCATCTCCTCTTTAAACACTTTCACTGATCTAACTACCTCCTCTTTAAATACTGTCAGTGATCTATCTACCTCCTCTTTAAATACAGTCAGTGATCTATCAACCTGCTCTTTAAATACTGTCAGTGATCTATCTACCTGCTCTTTAAATACTGTCAGTGATCTATCGACCTCCTCTTTAATTACTGTCAGTGATCTATCTACCTGCTCTTTAAATACTGTCACTGATCGAACTACCTGCTCTTTAAATACTGTCAGTGATCTATCTACCTCCTCTTTGAATACTGTCAGTGATCTATCTACCTGCTCTTTAAATACTGTCAGTGATCTGTCTAGCTCCTCCTAAAATACAGTCAGTGATCTATCTAACTGTTCTTTAAATACTGTCAGTGATCTATCTACCTGCTCTTTAAATACTGTCAGTGATCTATCTACCTCCTCTTTAAATACTGTCACTGATCTATCCACCTCCTCTTTAAATACTGTCAGTGATCTACCTACCGGCTCTTTAAATACTGTCTGTGATCTATCCACATCCTCTTTAAATACTGTCAGTGATCTATCTACCTCGTCTTCAAATACTGTCAGTGATCTATCTACCTGCTCTTTAAATACAGTCTGTGATCTATCCACCTCCTCTTTAAATACTGTCAGTGATCTATCTACCTCCTCTTTAAATACTGTCAGTGATCTATCTACCTCCTCTTCAAATACAGTCAGTGATCTATCTACCTGCTCTTTAAATACTGTCAGTGATCTATCTACCTGCTCTTTAAATACTGTCAGTGATCTATCTACCTGCTCTTTAAATACTGTCAGTGATCTATCTACGTGCTCTTTAAATACTGTCAGTGATCTATCTACCTGCTCTTTAAATACTGTCAGTGATCGATCTACCTCTTCTTTAAATACTGTCAGTGATCTATCTACCTGCTCTTTAAATACTGTCAGTGATCTATCTACCTCCTCTTTAAATACTGTCAGTGATCGATCTACCTCCTCTGTAAATACTGTCAGTGATTCATGTACCTCCTTTTTAATTACTGTCAGTGATCTATCTACCTCCTCTTTAAATACTGTTAGTGATCTATCTACCTCCTCTTTAAATACATTCACCGATCTAACTACGCCCTCTTTAAATACTTTCACCGATCTATCTACCTGCTCTTTAAATACTGTCAGTGATGAATCTACCTGCTCTTTAAATACTGTCAGTGATCTATCTACCTCCTCTTTAAATACTGTCAGTGATCTATCTACCTGCTCTTTAAATACTGTCAGTGATCTATCTACCTCCTCTTTAAATACCGTCATTGATCTATCTAACTGTTCTTTAAATACTGTCAGTGATCTATCTACCTGCTCTTTAAATACTGTCAGTGATCTATCTACCTGCTCTTTAAATACTGTCAGTGATCTACCTACCTGCTCTTTAAATACTGGCAGTGATCTATCTACCTCTTCTTTAAATACTGTCAGTGATCTATCTAACTGTTCTTTAAATACTGTCAGTGATCTATCTACCTCCTCGTTAAATACTGCCAGTGATTTATCTACCTCCTCTTTAAATACTGTCTGTGATCTACCCACCTCCTCTTTAAATACAGTCAGTGATCTATCTACCTCCTCTTTAAATACTGTCAGTGATCTACCTACCTCCTCTTTAAATACTGTCACTGATCTATCTACCTGCTCTTTAAATACTGTCAGTGATCTATCTACCTGCTCATTAAATATAGTCAGTGATCTATCCACCTCCTCTTTAAATACATTCACCGATCTAACTACCTCCTCTTTAAATACATTCACCGACCTAACTACCTCCTCTTTAAATACTTTCACTGATCTAACTACCTCCTCTTTAAATACTTTCACTGATCTATCCATCTCCTCTTTAAACACTTTCACTGATCTAACTACCTCCTCTTTAAATACTGTCAGTGATCTATCTACCTGCTCTTTAAATACTGTAAGTGATCTATCTACCTCCTCTTTAAATACAGTCAGTGATCTATCTACCTCCTCTTTAAATACTGTCAGTGATCTATCTACCTCCTCTTTAAATACTGTCACTGATCTATCTACCTGCTCTTTAAATACTGTCAGTGATCTATCTACCTCCTCTTTAAATACTGTAACTGATCTATCAACCTGCTCTTTAAATACTATCACCGATCTAACTACCTCCTCTTTAAATACTTTCACCGATCTAACCACCTCCTCTTTAAATACTGTCACTGATCTATCCATCTCCTCTTTAAATACTTTCACTGATCTATCCATCTCCTCTTTAAACACTTTCACTGATCTAACTACCTCCTCTTTAAATACTGTCAGTGATCTATCTACCTCCTCTTTAAATACAGTCAGTGATCTATCAACCTGCTCTTTAAATACTGTCAGTGATCTATCTACCTGCTCTTTAAATACTGTCAGTGATCTATCTACCTCCTCTTTAATTACTGTCAGTGATCTATCTACCTGCTCTTTAAATACTGTCACTGATCGAACTACCTGCTCTTTAAATACTGTCAGTGATCTATCTACCTCCTCTTTAAATACTGTCAGTGATCTATCTACCTGCTCTTTAAATACTGTCAGTGATCTATCTAGCTCCTCCTAAAATACAGTCAGTGATCTATCTAACTGTTCTTTAAATACTGTCAGTGATCTATCTACCTGCTCTTTAAATACTGTCAGTGATCTATCCACCTCCTCTTTAAATACTGTCAGTGATCTATCCACCTCCTCTTTAAATACTGTCAGTGATCTATCTACCTCCTCTTTAAATACTGTCAGTGATCTATCTACCTCCTCTTCAAATACAGTCAGTGATCTATCTACCTGCTCTTTAAATACTGTCAGTGATCTATCTACCTGCTCTTTAAATACTGTCAGTGATCTATCTACCTGCTCTTTAAATACTGTCAGTGATCTATCTACGTGCTCTTTAAATACTGTCAGTGATCTATCTACCTGCTCTTTAAATACTGTCAATGATCGATCTACCTCTTCTTTAAATACTGTCAGTGATCTATCTACCTGCTCTTTAAATACTGTCAGTGATCTATCTACCTCCTCTTTAAATACTGTCAGTGATCGATCTACCTCCTCTGTAAATACTGTCAGTGATTTATGTACCTCCTCTTTAATTACTGTCAGTGATCTATCTACCTCCTCTTTAAATACTGTTAGTGATCTATCTACCTCCTCTTTAAATACATTCACCGATCTAACTACCTCCTCTTTAAATACTTTCACCGATCTATCTACCTCCTCTTTAAATACTGTCAGTGATGAATCTACCTGCTCTTTAAATACTGTCAGTGATCTATCTACCTCCTCTTTAAATACTGTCAGTGATCTATCTACCTGCTCTTTAAATACTGTCAGTGATCTATCTACCTCCTCTTTAAATACTGTCATTGATCTATCTAACTGTTCTTTAAATACTGTCAGTGATCTATCTACCTGCTCTTTAAATACTGTCAGTGATCTATCTACCTGCTCTTTAAATACTGTCAGTGATCTACCTACCTGCTCTTTAAATACTGTCAGTGATCTATCTACCTCTTCTTTAAATACTGTCAGTGATCTATCTAACTGTTCTTTAAATACTGTCAGTGATCTATCTACCTCCTCGTTAAATACTGTCAGTGATTTATCTACCTCCTCTTTAAATACTGTCTGTGATCTACCCACCTCCTCTTTAAATACAGTCAGTGATCTATCTACCTCCTCTTTAAATACTGTCAGTGATCTACCTACCTCCTCTTTAAATACTGTCACTGATCTATCTACCTGCTCTTTAAATACTGTCAGTGATCTATCTACCTGCTCATTAAATATAGTCAGTGATCTATCCACCTCCTCTTTAAATACATTCACCGATGTAACTACCTCCTCTTTAAATACATTCACCGACCTAACTACCTCCTCTTTAAATACTTTCACTGATCTAACTACCTCCTCTTTAAATACTTTCACTGATCTATCCATCTCCTCTTTAAACACTTTCACTGATCTAACTACCTCCTCTTTAAATACTGTCAGTGATCTATCTACCTGCTCTTTAAATACTGTAAGTGATCTATCTACCTCCTCTTTAAATACAGTCAGTGATCTATCTACCTCCTCTTTAAATACTGTCAGTGATCTATCTACCTCCTCTTTAAATACCGTCACTGATCGATCTACCTGCTCTTTAAATACTGTCAGTGTTCTATCTACCTCCTCTTTAAATACAGTAACTGATCTATCTACCTGCTCTTTAAATACTTTCACCGATCTAACTACCTCCTCTTTAAATACTTTCACCGATCTAACCACCTCCTCTTTAAATACTGTCAGTGATCTATCTACCTGCTCTTTAAATACTTTCACCGATCTAACTACCTCCTCTTTAAATACTTTCACCGATCTAACTACCTCCTCTTTAAATACTTTCACCGATCTAACTACCTCCTCTTTAAAAACTTTCACTGATCTATCTACCTGCTCTTTAAATACTGTCAGTGATCTATCTACCTGCTCTTTAAATACTGTCAGTGATCTATCTACCTCCTCTTTAAATACTGTCACTGATCCATCTACCTGCTCTTTAAATACTGTCAGTGATCTATCTACCTGCTCTTTAAATACTGTCACTGATCTATCAACCTGCTCTTTAAATACTGTCAGTGATCGATCTACCTCCTCTTTAAATACTGTCAGTGATCTATCTACCTCCTCTTTAAATACTGTCAGTGATCTATCTACCTCCTCTTTAAATACTGTCACTGATCTATCTACCTGCTCTTTAAATACTGTCAGTGATCTATCTACATGCACTTTAAATACTGTCAGTGATCTATCTACCTGCTCTTTAAATACTGTCAGTGATCTATCTACCTCCTCTTTAAATACTGTCAGTGATCTATCTACCTCCTCTTTAAATACTGTCACTGATCTATCCACATCCTCTTTAAATACTGTCAGTGATCTATCTACCTGCTCTTTAAATACTGTCAGTGATCTATCTACCAGCTCTTTAAATACTGTCAGTGATCTATCTACCAGCTCTTTAAATACTGTCAGTGATCTATCTACCTCCTCTTTAAATACTGTCAGTGATCTATCTACCTCCTCTTTAAATACTGTCAGTGATCTATCTACCTGCTCTTTAAATACGGTCACTGATCGATCTACCTGCTCTTTAAATACTGTCAGTGATCTATCTACCTCCTCTTTAAATACTGTCTGTGATCTATCTACCTGCTCTTTAAATACTGTCAGTTATCTATCTACCTCCTCTTTAAATACAGTCAGTGATCTATCTAACTGTTCTTTAAATACAGTCAGTGATCTATCTACCTGCTCTTTAAATACTGTCAGTGATCTATCCACCTCCTCTTTAAATACTGTCAGTGATCTATCTACCTCCTCTTTAAATACTGTCAGTGATCTATCTACCTCCTCTTTAAATACTGTCAGTGATCTATCTACCTCCTCTTTAAATACTGTCAGTGATCTATCTACCTCCTCTATAAATACTGTCACTGATCTATCTACCTGCTCTTTAAATACTGTCAGTGATCTATCTACCTGCTCTTTAAATACTGTCAGTGATCTATCCACCTGCTCTTTAAATACTGTCAGTGATCTATCTACCTCCTCTTTAAATACTGTCAGTGATCTATCTACCTCCTCTTTAAATACTGTCAGTGATCTATCTACCTGCTCTTTAAATACTGTCAGTGATCTATCTACCTCCTCTTTAAATACAGTCAGTGATCTATCTAACTGTTCTTTAAATACAGTCAGTGATCTATCTAACTGTTCTTTAAATACAGTCAGTGATCTATCTACCTGCTCTTTAAATACTGTCAGTGATCTATCTACCTCCTCTTTAAATACTGTCAGTGATCTATCCACCTCCTCTTTAAATACTGTCAGTGATCTATCTACCTCCTCTTTAAATACTGTCAGTGATCTATCTACCTCCTCTTTAAATACTGTCAGTGATCTATCTACCTGCTCTTTAAATACTGTCAGTGATCTATCTACCTCCTCCTTAAATACTGTCAGTGATCTATCTACCTCCTCTTTAAATACAATCAGTGATCTATCTACCTGCTCTTTAAATACTGTCAGTGATCTATCTACCTGCTCTTTAAATACTGTTAGTGATCTATCTACCTGCTCTTTAAATACTGTCAGTGATCTATCTACCTGCGCTTTAAATACTGTCAGTTATCTATCTACCTGCTCTTTAAATACTGTCAGTGATCTATCCAGCTCCTTTTTAAATACTGTCAGTGATCTATCTACCTCCTCTGTAAATACTGTCAGTGATTTATCTACCTCCTCTTTAAATACTGTCAGTGATCTATCTACCTCCTCTTTAAATACTGTCAGTGATCTATCTACCTCATCTTTAAATACATTCAACGATCTAACTACCCCCTCTTTAAATACTTTCACCGATCTATCTACCTCCTCTTTAAATACTGTCAGTGAGGAATCTACCAGCCCTTTAAATACTGTCAGTGATCTATCTAGCTCCTCTTTAAATACTGTCACTGATCTATCTACCTCCTCTTTAAATACTGTCAGTGATCTATCCTCCTCCTCTTTAAATACTGTCAGTGATCTATCTACCTGCTCTTTAATTACTGTCAGTGATCTATCTACCTGCTCTTTAAATACTGATGATTATCTATCTACCTGCTCTTTAACTACCGTCACTGAGCTATCTACATGCTCTATAAATACTGACAATGATCTATCTACCTGCTCTTTAAATACTGTCAGTGATCTATCTACCTGCTCTTTAAATACTGATGATTATCTATCTACCTGCTCTTTAAATACCGTCACTGAGCTATCTACATGCTCTTTAAATACTGACAATGATCTATCTACCTGCTCTTTAAATACTGTCAGTCATCTATCTACCTCCTCTTTAAATACTGTCAGTGATCTATCTACCTGCTCTTTAAATACTGTCACTGATCTATCAACCTGCTCTTTAAATACTGTCAGTGATCGATCTACCTCCTCTTTAAATACTGTCAGTGATCTATCTACCTCCTCTTTAAATACTGTCTGTGATCTATCTACCTCCTCTTTAAATACTGTCACTGATCTATCTACCTGCTCTTTAAATACTGTCAGTGATCTATCTACGTGCTCTTTAAATACTGTCAGTGATCTATCTACCTGCTCTTTAAATACTGTCAGTGATCCAGCTACCTCCTCTTTAAATACTGTCAGTGATCTATCTACCTCCTCTTTAAATACTGTCACTGATCTATCTACCTGCTCTTTAAATACTGTCAGTGATCTATCTACCTGCTCTTTAAATACTGTCAGTGATCTATCTACCTGCTCTTTAAATACTGTCAGTGATCTATCTACCTCCTCTTTAAATACTTTCACCGATCTAACCACCTCCCCTTTAAATACTGTCACTGATCTATCCATCTCCTCTTTAAATACTTTCACTGATCTATCCATCTCCTCTTTAAACACTTTCACTGATCTAACTACCTCCTCTTTAAATACTGTCAGTGATCTATCTACCTCCTCTTTAAATACAGTCAGTGATCTATCAACCTGCTCTTTAAATACTGTCAGTGATCTATCTACCTGCTCTTTAAATACTGTCAGTGATCTATCGACCTCCTATTTAATTACTGTCAGTGATCTATCTACCTGCTCTTAAAAAACTGTCAGTGATCTATCTACCTCCTCTTTAAATACTGTCACTGATCTATCCACCTCCTCTTTAAATACTGTCAGTGATCTACCTACCGGCTCTTTAAATACTGTCTGTGATCTATCCACATCCTCTTTAAATACTGTCAGTGATCTATCTACCTCGTCTTCAAATACTGTCAGTGATCTATCTACCTGCTCTTTAAATACAGTCTGTGATCTATCCACCTCCTCTTTAAATACTGTCAGTGATCTATCTACCTCCTCTTTAAATACTGTCAGTGATCTATCTACCTCCTCTTCAAATACAGTCAGTGATCTATCTACCTGCTCTTTAAATACTGTCAGTGATCTATCTACCTGCTCTTTAAATACTGTCAGTGATCTATCTACGTGCTCTTTAAATACTGTCAGTGATCTATCTACCTGCTCTTTAAATACTGTCAGTGATCGATCTACCTCTTCTTTAAATACTGTCAGTGATCTATCTACCTGCTCTTTAAATACTGTCAGTGATCTATCTACCTCCTCTTTAAATACTGTCAGTGATCGATCTACCTCCTCTGTAAATACTGTCAGTGATTTATGTACCTCCTTTTTAATTACTGTCAGTGATCTATCTACCTCCTCTTTAAATACTGTTAGTGATCTATCTACCTCCTCTTTAAATACATTCACCGATCTAACTACGCCCTCTTTAAATACTTTCACCGATCTATCTACCTGCTCTTTAAATACTGTCAGTGATGAATCTACCTGCTCTTTAAATACTGTCAGTGATCTATCTACCTCCTCTTTAAATACTGTCAGTGATCTATCTACCTGCTCTTTAAATACTGTCAGTGATCTATCTACCTCCTCTTTAAATACCGTCATTGATCTATCTAACTGTTCTTTAAATACTGTCAGTGATCTATCTACCTGCTCTTTAAATACTGTCAGTGATCTATCTACCTGCTCTTTAAATACTGTCAGTGATCTACCTACCTGCTCTTTAAATACTGGCAGTGATCTATCTACCTCTTCTTTAAATACTGTCAGTGATCTATCTAACTGTTCTTTAAATACTGTCAGTGATCTATCTACCTCCTCGTTAAATACTGCCAGTGATTTATCTACCTCCTCTTTAAATACTGTCTGTGATCTACCCACCTCCTCTTTAAATACAGTCAGTGATCTATCTACCTCCTCTTTAAATACTGTCAGTGATCTACCTACCTCCTCTTTAAATACTGTCACTGATCTATCTACCTGCTCTTTAAATACTGTCAGTGATCTATCTACCTGCTCATTAAATATAGTCAGTGATCTATCCACCTCCTCTTTAAATACATTCACCGATCTAACTACCTCCTCTTTAAATACATTCACCGACCTAACTACCTCCTCTTTAAATACTTTCACTGATCTAACTACCTCCTCTTTAAATACTTTCACTGATCTATCCATCTCCTCTTTAAACACTTTCACTGATCTAACTACCTCCTCTTTAAATACTGTCAGTGATCTATCTACCTGCTCTTTAAATACTGTAAGTGATCTATCTACCTCCTCTTTAAATACAGTCAGTGATCTATCTACCTCCTCTTTAAATACTGTCAGTGATCTATCTACCTCCTCTTTAAATACTGTCACTGATCTATCTACCTGCTCTTTAAATACTGTCAGTGATCTATCTACCTCCTCTTTAAATACTGTAACTGATCTATCAACCTGCTCTTTAAATACTATCACCGATCTAACTACCTCCTCTTTAAATACTTTCACCGATCTAACCACCTCCTCTTTAAATACTGTCACTGATCTATCCATCTCCTCTTTAAATACTTTCACTGATCTATCCATCTCCTCTTTAAACACTTTCACTGATCTAACTACCTCCTCTTTAAATACTGTCAGTGATCTATCTACCTCCTCTTTAAATACAGTCAGTGATCTATCAACCTGCTCTTTAAATACTGTCAGTGATCTATCTACCTGCTCTTTAAATACTGTCAGTGATCTATCTACCTCCTTTTTAATTACTGTCAGTGATCTATCTACCTGCTCTTTAAATACTGTCACTGATCGAACTACCTGCTCTTTAAATACTGTCAGTGATCTATCTACCTCCTCTTTAAATACTGTCAGTGATCTATCTACCTGCTCTTTAAATACTGTCAGTGATCTATCTAGCTCCTCCTAAAATACAGTCAGTGATCTATCTAACTGTTCTTTAAATACTGTCAGTGATCTATCTACCTGCTCTTTAAATACTGTCAGTGATCTATCCACCTCCTCTTTAAATACTGTCAGTGATCTATCCACCTCCTCTTTAAATACTGTCAGTGATCTATCTACCTCCTCTTTAAATACTGTCAGTGATCTATCTACCTCCTCTTCAAATACAGTCAGTGATCTATCTACCTGCTCTTTAAATACTGTCAGTGATCTATCTACCTGCTCTTTAAATACTGTCAGTGATCTATCTACCTGCTCTTTAAATACTGTCAGTGATCTATCTACGTGCTCTTTAAATACTGTCAGTGATCTATCTACCTGCTCTTTAAATACTGTCAATGATCGATCTACCTCTTCTTTAAATACTGTCAGTGATCTATCTACCTGCTCTTTAAATACTGTCAGTGATCTATCTACCTCCTCTTTAAATACTGTCAGTGATCGATCTACCTCCTCTGTAAATACTGTCAGTGATTTATGTACCTCCTCTTTAATTACTGTCAGTGATCTATCTACCTCCTCTTTAAATACTGTTAGTGATCTATCTACCTCCTCTTTAAATACATTCACCGATCTAACTACCTCCTCTTTAAATACTTTCACCGATCTATCTACCTCCTCTTTAAATACTGTCAGTGATGAATCTACCTGCTCTTTAAATACTGTCAGTGATCTATCTACCTCCTCTTTAAATACTGTCAGTGATCTATCTACCTGCTCTTTAAATACTGTCAGTGATCTATCTACCTCCTCTTTAAATACTGTCATTGATCTATCTAACTGTTCTTTAAATACTGTCAGTGATCTATCTACCTGCTCTTTAAATACTGTCAGTGATCTATCTACCTGCTCTTTAAATACTGTCAGTGATCTATCTACCTGCTCTTTAAATACTGTCAGTGATCTATCTACCTCTTCTTTAAATACTGTCAGTGATCTATCTAACTGTTCTTTAAATACTGTCAGTGATCTATCTACCTCCTCGTTAAATACTGTCAGTGATTTATCTACCTCCTCTTTAAATACTGTCTGTGATCTACCCACCTCCTCTTTAAATACAGTCAGTGATCTATCTACCTCCTCTTTAAATACTGTCAGTGATCTACCTACCTCCTCTTTAAATACTGTCACTGATCTATCTACCTGCTCTTTAAATACTGTCAGTGATCTATCTACCTGCTCATTAAATATAGTCAGTGATCTATCCACCTCCTCTTTAAATACATTCACCGATGTAACTACCTCCTCTTTAAATACATTCACCGACCTAACTACCTCCTCTTTAAATACTTTCACTGATCTAACTACCTCCTCTTTAAATACTTTCACTGATCTATCCATCTCCTCTTTAAACACTTTCACTGATCTAACTACCTCCTCTTTAAATACTGTCAGTGATCTATCTACCTGCTCTTTAAATACTGTAAGTGATCTATCTACCTCCTCTTTAAATACAGTCAGTGATCTATCTACCTCCTCTTTAAATACTGTCAGTGATCTATCTACCTCCTCTTTAAATACCGTCACTGATCGATCTACCTGCTCTTTAAATACTGTCAGTGTTCTATCTACCTCCTCTTTAAATACAGTAACTGATCTATCTACCTGCTCTTTAAATACTTTCACCGATCTAACTACCTCCTCTTTAAATACTTTCACCGATCTAACCACCTCCTCTTTAAATACTGTCAGTGATCTATCTACCTGCTCTTTAAATACTTTCACCGATCTAACTACCTCCTCTTTAAATACTTTCACCGATCTAACTACCTCCTCTTTAAATACTTTCACCGATCTAACTACCTCCTCTTTAAAAACTTTCACTGATCTATCTACCTGCTCTTTAAATACTGTCAGTGATCTATCTACCTGCTCTTTAAATACTGTCAGTGATCTATCTACCTCCTCTTTAAATACTGTCACTGATCCATCTACCTGCTCTTTAAATACTGTCAGTGATCTATCTACCTGCTCTTTAAATACTGTCACTGATCTATCAACCTGCTCTTTAAATACTGTCAGTGATCGATCTACCTCCTCTTTAAATACTGTCAGTGATCTATCTACCTCCTCTTTAAATACTGTCAGTGATCTATCTACCTCCTCTTTAAATACTGTCACTGATCTATCTACCTGCTCTTTAAATACTGTCAGTGATCTATCTACCTGCACTTTAAATACTGTCAGTGATCTATCTACCTGCTCTTTAAATACTGTCAGTGATCTATCTACCTCCTCTTTAAATACTGTCAGTGATCTATCTACCTCCTCTTTAAATACTGTCACTGATCTATCCACATCCTCTTTAAATACTGTCAGTGATCTATCTACCTGCTCTTTAAATACTGTCAGTGATCTATCTACCAGCTCTTTAAATACTGTCAGTGATCTATCTACCAGCTCTTTAAATACTGTCAGTGATCTATCTACCTCCTCTTTAAATACTGTCAGTGATCTATCTACCTCCTCTTTAAATACTGTCAGTGATCTATCTACCTGCTCTTTAAATACGGTCACTGATCGATCTACCTGCTCTTTAAATACTGTCAGTGATCTATCTACCTCCTCTTTAAATACTGTCAGTGATCTATCTACCTGCTCTTTAAATACTGTCAGTTATCTATCTACCTCCTCTTTAAATACAGTCAGTGATCTATCTAACTGTTCTTTAAATACAGTCAGTGATCTATCTACCTGCTCTTTAAATACTGTCAGTGATCTATCCACCTCCTCTTTAAATACTGTCAGTGATCTATCTACCTCCTCTTTAAATACTGTCAGTGATCTATCTACCTCCTCTTTAAATACTGTCAGTGATCTATCTACCTCCTCTTTAAATACTGTCAGTGATCTATCTACCTCCTCTATAAATACTGTCACTGATCTATCTACCTGCTCTTTAAATACTGTCAGTGATCTATCTACCTGCTCTTTAAATACTGTCAGTGATCTATCCACCTGCTCTTTAAATACTGTCAGTGATCTATCTACCTCCTCTTTAAATACTGTCAGTGATCTATCTACCTCCTCTTTAAATACTGTCAGTGATCTATCTACCTGCTCTTTAAATACTGTCAGTGATCTATCTACCTCCTCTTTAAATACAGTCAGTGATCTATCTAACTGTTCTTTAAATACAGTCAGTGATCTATCTAACTGTTCTTTAAATACAGTCAGTGATCTATCTACCTGCTCTTTAAATACTGTCAGTGATCTATCTACCTCCTCTTTAAATACTGTCAGTGATCTATCCACCTCCTCTTTAAATACTGTCAGTGATCTATCTACCTCCTCTTTAAATACTGTCAGTGATCTATCTACCTCCTCTTTAAATACTGTCAGTGATCTATCTACCTGCTCTTTAAATACTGTCAGTGATCTATCTACCTCCTCCTTAAATACTGTCAGTGATCTATCTACCTCCTCTTTAAATACAATCAGTGATCTATCTACCTGCTCTTTAAATACTGTCAGTGATCTATCTACCTGCTCTTTAAATACTGTTAGTGATCTATCTACCTGCTCTTTAAATACTGTCAGTGATCTATCTACCTGCGCTTTAAATACTGTCAGTTATCTATCTACCTGCTCTTTAAATACTGTCAGTGATCTATCCAGCTCCTTTTTAAATACTGTCAGTGATCTATCTACCTCCTCTGTAAATACTGTCAGTGATTTATCTACCTCCTCTTTAAATACTGTCAGTGATCTATCTACCTCCTCTTTAAATACTGTCAGTGATCTATCTACCTCATCTTTAAATACATTCAACGATCTAACTACCCCCTCTTTAAATACTTTCACCGATCTATCTACCTCCTCTTTAAATACTGTCAGTGAGGAATCTACCAGCCCTTTAAATACTGTCAGTGATCTAGCTAGCTCCTCTTTAAATACTGTCACTGATCTATCTACCTCCTCTTTAAATACTGTCAGTGATCTATCCTCCTCCTCTTTAAATACTGTCAGTGATCTATCTACCTGCTCTTTAATTACTGTCAGTGATCTATCTACCTGCTCTTTAAATACTGATGATTATCTATCTACCTGCTCTTTAACTACCGTCACTGAGCTATCTACATGCTCTATAAATACTGACAATGATCTATCTACCTGCTCTTTAAATACTGTCAGTGATCTATCTACCTGCTCTTTAAATACTGATGATTATCTATCTACCTGCTCTTTAAATACCGTCACTGAGCTATCTACATGCTCTTTAAATACTGACAATGATCTATCTACCTGCTCTTTAAATACTGTCAGTGATCTATCTACCTGCTATTTAAATACTGTCAGTGATCTATCTACCTGCTCTTTAAATACTCTCAGTGATCTATAACCTGCTCTTTAAATACTGTCAGTGATCTATCTAACTGCTCTTTAAATACTGTCAGAGATCTATCTACCTGCTCTTTAAATACTGTCAGTGATCTACCTACCTGCTCTTTAAATACTGTCAGTGATCTACCAACCTGCTCTTTAAATACTGTCAGTGATCTACCTACCTGCTCTTTAAATACTGTCAGTGATCTATCTACCTGCTCTTTAAATACTGCCAGTGATCTATCTACCTCCTCTGTAAATACTGTCAGTGATCTATCTACCTGCTCATTAAATACTGTCACAGATCTATCTACCTGCTCTTAAAATACTGTCAGTGATCTACCTGCTCTTTAAATACTGCCAGTGATCTATCTACCTCCTCTGTAAATACTGTCAGTGATCTATCTACCTGCTCTTTAAATACTGTCAGTGATCTATCTACCTCCTCTTTAAATAATGTCAGTGATCTATATACCTCCTCTTTAAATAATGTCAGTGATCTATCTACCTCCTCTTTAAATACTGTCAGTGATCTATCTACCTGCTCTTTAAATACTGTCAGTGATCTATGTACCTGCTCTTTAAATACTGTCAGTGATCTATGTACCTGCTCTTTAAATACTGTCAGTGATCTATCGACCTCCTCTTTAAATACTGTCACTGATCTATCTACCTGCTCTTTAAAAACTGTCAGTGATCTATCTACCTGCTCTTTAAATACTGTCAGTGATCTATCTACCTGCTCTTTAAATACTGTCAGTGATCTATCTACCTCCTCTTTAAATACTGTCAGTGATCTATCTACCTGCTCTTTAAATACTGTCAGTGATCTATCTACCTCCCCTTTAAATACTGTCAGTTATCTCTGTACCTCCTATTTAAATACTGTCAGTGATCTATCTACGTGCTCTTTAAATACTGTCAGTGATCTATCTACCTCCTCTTTAAATACTGTCAGTGATCTATCTACCTGCTCTTTAAATACTGTCAGTGATCTATCTACCTCGTCTTTAAATACTGTCAGTGATCTACCTACCTGCTCCTTAAATACAGTCAGTGATCTACCTACCTGCTCTTTAAATACTGTCAGTGATCTATCTACCTGCTCTTTAAATACTGTCAGTGATCGATCTACCTCCTCTGTAAATACTGTCAGTGATCTATCTACCTGCTCATTAAATACTGTCAGTGATCTATCTACCTCCTCTTTAAATACTGTCAGTGATCTATCTACCTCCTCTTTAAATACTGTCAGTGATCTATCTACCTGCTCTTTAAATACTGTCAGTGATCTATCTACCTCCTCTTTAAATACTGTCAGTGATCTATCTACCTGCTCTATAAATACTGTCAGAGATCTATCTACCTGCTCTTTAAATACTGTCAGTGATCTACCTACCTGCTCTTTAAATACTGTCAGTGATCTACCAACCTGCTCTTTAAATACTGTCAGTGATCTACCTACCTGCTCTTTAAATACTGTCAGTGATCTATCTACCTGCTCTTTAAATACTGCCAGTGATCTATCTACCTCCTCTGTAAATACTGTCAGTGATCTATCTACCTGCTCATTAAATACTGTCACAGATCTATCTACCTGCTCTTAAAATACTGTCAGTGATCTACCTGCTCTTTAAATACTGCCAGTGATCTATCTACCTCCTCTGTAAATACTGTCAGTGATCTATCTACCTGCTCTTTAAATACTGTCAGTGATCTATCTACCTCCTCTTTAAATAATGTCAGTGATCTATATACCACCTCTTTAAATAATGTCAGTGATCTATCTACCTCCTCTTTAAATACTGTCAGTGATCTATCTACCTGCTCTTTAAATACTGTCAGTGATCTATGTACCTGCTCTTTAAATACTGTCAGTGATCTATGTACCTGCTCTTTAAATACTGTCAGTGATCTATCGACCTCCTCTTTAAATACTGTCACTGATCTATCTACCTGCTCTTTAAAAACTGTCAGTGATCTATCTACCTGCTCTTTAAATACTGTCAGTGATCTATCTACCTGCTCTTTAAATACTGTCAGTGATCTATCTACCTCCTCTTTAAATACTGTCAGTGATCTATCTACCTGCTCTTTAAATACTGTCAGTGATCTATCTACCTCCCCTTTAAATACTGTCAGTTATCTCTGTACCTCCTATTTAAATACTGTCAGTGATCTATCTACGTGCTCTTTAAATACTGTCAGTGATCTATCTACCTCCTCTTTAAATACTGTCAGTGATCTATCTACCTGCTCTTTAAATACTGTCAGTGATCTATCTACCTCGTCTTTAAATACTGTCAGTGATCTACCTACCTGCTCCTTAAATACAGTCAGTGATCTACCTACCTGCTCTTTAAATACTGTCAGTGATCTATCTACCTGCTCTTTAAATACTGTCAGTGATCGATCTACCTCCTCTGTAAATACTGTCAGTGATCTATCTACCTGCTCATTAAATACTGTCAGTGATCTATCTACCTCCTCTTTAAATACTGTCAGTGATCTATCTACCTCCTCTTTAAATACTGTCAGTGATCTATCTACCTGCTCTTTAAATACTGTCAGTGATCTATCTACCTCCTCTTTAAATACTGTCAGTGATCTATCTACCTGCTCTATAAATACTGTCAGTGATCTATCTACCTCCTCTTTAAATACTGTCAGAGATCTATCTACCTGCTCTTAAAATACTGTCAGTGATCTACCTGCTCTTTACATACTGTCAGTGATCTATATACCTCCTCTTTAAATACTGTCAGTGATCTATCTACCTGCTCTTTAAATACTGTCAGTGATCTATCTACCTGCTCTTTAAATACTGTCACTGATCTATCTACCTGCTCTTTAAATACTGTCAGTGATCTATCTACCTCCTCTTTAAATAATGTCAGTGATCTATATACCTCCTCTTTAAATAATGTCAGTGATCTATCTACCTCCTCTTTAAATACTGTCAGTGATCTATCTACCTGCTCTTTAAATACTGTCAGTGATCTATGTACCTGCTCTTTAAATACTGTCAGTGATCTATGTACCTGCTCTTTAAATACTGTCAGTGATCTATCGACCTCCTCTTTAAATACTGTCACTGATCTATCTACCTGCTCTTTAAAAACTGTCAGTGATCTATCTACCTGCTCTTTAAATACTGTCAGTGATCTATCTACCTGCTCTTTAAATACTGTCAGTGATCTATCTACCTCCTCTTTAAATACTGTCAGTGATCTATCTACCTGCTCTTTAAATACTGTCAGTGATCTATCTACCTCGTCTTTAAATACTGTCAGTGATCTACCTACCTGCTCTTTAAATACAGTCAGTGATCTACCTACCTGCTCTTTAAATACTGTCAGTGATCTATCTACCTGCTCTTTAAATACTGTCAGTGATCTATCTACCTCCTCTGTAAATACTGTCAGTGATCTATCTACCTGCTCATTAAATACTGTCAGTGATCTATCTACCTCCTCTTTAAATACTGTCAGTGATCTATCTACCTCCTCTTTAAATACTGTCAGTGATCTATCTACCTGCTCTTTAAATACTGTCAGTGATCTATCTACCTCCTCTTTAAATACTGTCAGTGATCTATCTACCTGTTCTATAAATACTGTCAGTGATCTATCTACCTCCTCTTTAAATACTGTCAGAGATCTATCTACCTGCTCTTAAAATACTGTCAGTGATCTACCTGCTCTTTAAATACTGTCAGTGATCTATCTACCTCCTCTTTAAATACTGTCAGTGATCTATCTACCTGCTCTTTAAATACTGTCAGTGATCTATCTACCTGCTCTTTAAATACTGTCACTGATCTATCTACCTGCTCTTTAAATACTGTCAGTGATCTATCTACCTCCTCTTTAAATACTGTCAGTGATCTATCCACCTCCTCTTTAAATACTGTCAGTGATCTATCTACCTGCTCTTTAAATACTGTCACTGATCTATCTTCCTGCTCTGTAAATAATGTCAGTGATCTATCTACCTCCTCTTTAAATAATGTCAGTGATCTATATACCTCCTCTTTAAATAATGTCAGTGATCTATCTACCTCCTCTTTAAATACTGTCAGTGATCTATCTACCTGCTCTTTAAATACTGTCAGTGATCTATCTACCTGCTCTTTAAATACTGTCAGTGATCTATGTACCTGCTCTTTAAATACTGTCAGTGATCTATCGACCTCCTCATTAAATACTGTCACTGATCTATCTACCTGCTCTTTAAAAACTGTCAGTGATCTATCTACCTGCTCTTTAAATACTGTCAGTGATCTATCTACCTGCTCTTTAAATACTGTCAGTGATCTATCTACCTCCTCTTTAAATACTGTCAGTGATCTATCTACCTGCTCTTTAAATACTGTCAGTGATCTATCTACCTCCCCTTTAAATACTGTCAGTGATCTATCTACCTCCTCTTTAAATACAGTCAGTGATCTATCCACCTCCTCTTGAAATACTGTCAGTGATCTATCTACCTGCTCTTCAAATACTGTCAGCGATCTCTCCACCTCCTCTTTAAATACTGGTCAGTGATGTATCTACCTGCTCTTTAAATACTGTCACTGATCTATCTACCTGCTCTTTAAATACTGTCAGTGATCTATCTACCTGTTCTTTAAATACTGTCAGTGATCTATCTACCTGCTCGTTAAATACTGTCAGTGATCTATCTACCTCCTCTTCAAATACTGTCAGTGATCTATCTACCTGCTCTTTAAATACTGTCATTGATCTATCTACCTGCTCTTTAAATACTGTCAGTGATCTCTGTACCTCCTATTTAAATACTGTCAGTGATCTATCTACGTGCTCTTTAAATACTGTCAGTGATCTATCTACCTCCTCTTTAAATACTGTCAGTGATCTATCTACCTGCTCTTTAAATACTGTCAGTGATCTATCTACCTCCTCTTTAAATACTGTCAGTGATCTACCTACCTGCTCTTTAAATACTGTCAGTGATCTACCTACCTGCTCTTTAAATACTGTCAGTGATCTATCTACCTGCTCTTTAAATACTGTCAGTGATCTATCTACCTCCTCTGTAAATACTGTCAGTGATCTATCTACCTGCTCATTAAATACTGTCAGTGATCTATCTACCTCCTCTTGAAATACTGTCAGTGATCTATCTACCTGCTCTTTAAATACTGTCAGTGATCTATCTACCTGCTCTTTAAATACTGTCAGTGATCTATCTACCTCCTCTTTAAATACTGTCAGTGATCTATCTACCTGCTCTATAAATACTGTCAGTGATCTATCTACCTCCTCTTTAAATACTGTCAGAGATCTATCTACCTGCTCTTAAAATACTGTCAGTAATCTACCTGCTCTTTAAATACTGTCAGTGATCTATATACCTCCTCTTTAAATACTGTCAGTGATCTATCTACCTGCTCTTTAAATACTGTCACTGATCTATCTACCTGCTCTTTAAATACTGTCAGTGATCTATCTACCTCCTCTTTAAATACTGTCAGTGATCTATCTACCTCCTCTTTAAATACTGTCAGTGATCTATCTACCTGCTCTTTAAATACTGTCACTGATCTATCTTCCTGCCCTGTAAATAATGTCAGTGATCTATCTACCTCCTCTTTAAATAATGTCAGTGATCTATATACCTCCTCTTTAAATAATGTCAGTGATCTATCTACCTCCTCTTTAAATACTGTCAGTGATCTATCTACCTGCTCTTTAAATACTGTCAGTGATCTATGTACCTGCTCTTTAAATACTGTCAGTGATCTATGTACCTGCTCTTTAAATACTGTCAGTGATCTATCGACCTCCTCTTTAAATACTGTCACTGATCTATCTACCTGCTCTTTAAAAACTGTCAGTCATCTACCTACCTCCTCTTTAAACACTGTCAGTGATCTATCTACCTGCTCTTTAAATACTGTCACTGATCTATCTACCTACTCTTTAAATACTGTCAGTGATCTATCTGCCTGCTCTTTAAATACTGCCAGTGATCTATCTACCTGCTCTTTAAATATTGTCAGTGATCTATCTACCTCCTCTTTAAATACTGTCAGTGATCTATCTACCTCCTCTTTAAAGACTGTCACTGATCTATCTACCTGCTCTTCAAATACTGTTAGCGATCTCTCCACCTCCTCTTCAAATACTGTCAGTGATCTATCTACCTGCTGTTTAAATACTGTCAGCGATCACTCTACCTCCTCTTTAAATACTGTCAGTGATCCATCTACCTCCTCTATAAATACTGTCAGTGATCTATCTACCTGCTCTTTAAATACTGTCACTGATCTATCTACCACCTCTTTAAATACTGTCAGTGATCTATCTACCTGCTCTTTAAATACTGTCAGTGATCTCTCTACCTCCTCTTTAAATACTGTCAGTGATCCAGCTACCTCCTCTTTAAATACTGTCAGTGATCTATCTACCTGCTCTTTAAATACTGTCACTGATCTATCTACCTCCTCTTTAAATACTGTCAGTGATCTATCTACCTCCTCTTTAAATACTGTCAGTCATCTACGTACCTCCTCTTTAAATACTGTCAGTGATCTATCTACCTGCTCTTTAAATTCTGTCACTGATCTATCTACCTACTCTTTAAATACTGTCAGTGATCTATCTGCCTGCTCTTTAAATACTGTCAGTGATCTATCTACCTGCTCTTTAAATATTGTCAGTGATCTATCTACCTCCTCTTTAAATACTGTCAGTGATCTATCTACCTCCTCTTTAAAGACTGTCACTGATCTATCTACCTGCTCTTCAAATACTGTTAGCGATCTCTCCACCTCCTCTTCAAATACTGTCAGTGATCTATCTACCTCCTCTTTAAATACTGTCAGAGATCTATCTACCTGCTCTTAAAATACTGTCAGTGATCTATCTACCTCCTCTTTAAATACTGTCAGTGATCTATCTACCTCCTCTTTAAATGCTGTCAGAGATCTATCTACCTGCTCTTTAAATAATGTCAGTGATCTATCAACCTCCTCTTTAAATACTGTCAGTGATCTATCTACCTGCTCTTTAAATACTGTCAGTGATCTATCTACCTGCTCTTTAAATACTGTCAGTGATCTATCTACCTCCTCTATAAATACTGTCAGTCATCTATCTACCTCCTCTTTAAATACTGTCAGAGATCGATCTACCTCCTCTTTAAATACTGTCAGTGATCTATCTACCTGCTCTTTAAATACTGTCAGTGATCTATGTACCTCCTCTTTAAATACTGTCAGTGATCTATCTACCTCCTCTTTAAATACTGCCAGTGATCTATCTACCTGCTCTTAAAATACTGTCAGTGATCTATCTACCTCCTCTTTAAATACTGTCAGTGATCTATCTACCTCCTCTTTAAATACTGTCAGTGATCTATCTACCTGCTCTTTAAATACTGTCAGCGATCACTCTACCTCCTCTTTAAATACTGTCAGTGATCTATCTACCTCCTCTTTAAATACTGTCAGTGATCTATCTACCTCCTCTTTAAATACTGTCAGTGATCTATCTACCTCCTCTTTAAATACTGTCACTGATCTATCTACCTGCTCTTTAAATACTGTCACTGATCTATCTACCTGCTCTTTAAATACTGTCAGTGATCTATCTACCTGCTCTTTAAATACTGTCAGTGATCTATCTACCTGCTCTTTAAATACTGTCAGCAATCTCTCTAACTCCTCTTTAAATACTGTCAGTGATCTATCTCCCTCCTCTTTAAATACTGTCAGTGATCTATCTACCTGCTCTTTAAATACTGTCAGCGATCACTCTACCTCCTCTTTAAATACTGTCAGTGATCCATCTACCTCCTCTATAAATACTGTCAGTGATCTATCTACCTGCTCTTTAAATACTGTCACTGATCTATCTACCACCTCTTTAAATACTGTCAGTGATCTATCTACCTGCTCTTTAAATACTGTAAGCGATCTCTCGACCTCCTCTACAAATACTGTCAGTGATCTATCTACCTGCTCTTTAAATACTGTCAGCGATCACTCTACCTCCTCTTTAAATACTGTCAGTGATCCATCTACCTCCTCTATAAATACTGTCAGTGATCTATCTACCTGCTCTTTAAATACTGTCACTGATCTATCTACCACCTCTTTAAATACTGTCAGTGATCTATCTACCTGCTCTTTAAATACTGTCAGTGATCTCTCTACCTCCTCTTTAAATACTGTCAGTGATCCAGCTACCTCCTCTTTAAATACTGTCAGTGATCTATCTACCTGCTCTTTAAATACTGTCAGTGATCTATCTACCTCCTCTTTAAATACAGTCAGTCATCTACCTACCTCCTCTTTAAATACTGTCAGTGATCTATCTACCTGCTCTTTAAATACTGTCACTGATCTATCTACCTACTCTTTAAATACTAGTCAGTGATCTATCTTGCCTGCTCTTTAAATACTGTCAGTGATCTATCTACCTGCTCTTTAAATATTGTCAGTGATCTATCTACCTCCTCTTTAAATACTGTCAGTGATCTATCTACCTCCTCCTTAAAGACTGTCACTGATCTATCTACCTGCTCTTCAAATACTGTTAGCGATCTCTCCACCTCCTCTTCAAATACTGTCAGTGATCTATCTACCTGCTCTTTAAATACTGTCAGCGATCACTCTACCTCCTCTTTAAATACTGTCAGTGATCCATCTACCTCCTCTATAAATACTGTCAGTGATCTATCTACCTGCTCTTTAAATACTGTCAGTGATCTATCTACCTGCTCTTTAAATACTGTCAGTGATCTCTCTACCTCCTCTTTAAATACTGTCAGTGATCCAGCTACCTCCTCTTTAAATACTGTCAGTGATCTATCTACCTGCTCTTTAAATACTGTCAGTGATCTATCTACCTGCTCTTTAAATACTGTCAGTGATCTATCTACCTGCTCTTTAAATACTGTCAGTGAGCTATCTACCTGCTCTTTAAATACAGTCAGTGATCTATCTACCTGCTCTATCAATACTGTCAGAGATCTATCTACCTCCTCTTTAAATACTGTCAGTCATCTATCTACCTCCTCTATAAATACTGTCAGTGATCTATCTACCTGCTCTTTAAATACTGTCACTGATCTATCTACCTACTCTTTAAATACTGTCAGTGATCTATCTGCCTGCTCTTTAAATACTGTCAGTGATCTATCTACCTGCTCTTTAAATACTGTCAGTGATCTATCTACCTTCTCTTTAAATACTGTCAGTGATCTATCTACCTGCTCTTTAAATAACGTCAGTGATCTATCTACCTGCTCTTTAAATACTGTCAGTGAACTATCTACCTCCTCTTTAAATACTGTCAGTGATCTATCTACCTGCTCTTTAAATACTGTCACTGATCTATCTACCTACTCTTTAAATACTGTCAGTGATCTATCTGCCTGCTCTTTAAATACTGTCAGTGATCTATCTACCTGCTCTTTAAATATTGTCAGTGATCTATCTACCTCCTCTTTAAATACTGTCAGTGATCTATCTACCTCCTCTTTAAAGACTGTCACTGATCTATCAACCTGGTCTTCAAATACTGTAAGCGATCTCTCCACCTCCTCTACAAATACTGTCAGTGATCTATCTACCTGCTCTTTAAATACTGTCAGCGATCACTCTACCTCCTCTTTAAATACTGTCAGTGATCCATCTACCTCCTCTATAAATACTGTCAGTGATCTATCTACCTGCTCTTTAAATACTGTCAGTGATCTCTCTACCTCCTCTTTAAATACTGTCAGTGATCCAGCTACCTCCTCTTTAAATACTGTCAGTGATCTATGTACCTGCTCTTTAAATACTGTCAGTGATCTATCTACCTGCTCTTTAAGTACTGTCAGTGATCTATCTACCTGCTCTTTAAATACTGTCAGTGATCTATCTACCTGCTCTATCAATACTGTCAGAGATCTATCTACCTCCTCTTTAAATACTGTCAGTCATCTATCTACCTCCTCTTTAAATACTGTCAGTGATCTATCTACCTGCTCTTTAAATACTGTCACTGATCTATCTACCTACTCTTTAAATACTGTCAGTGATCTATCCACCTCCTCTTTAAATACTGTCAGTGATCTATCTACCTGCTCTTTAAATACTGTCAGCAATCTCTCTAACTCCTCTTTAAATACTGTCAGTGATCTATCTCCCTCCTCTTTAAATACTGTCAGTGATCTATCTACCTGCTCTTTAAATACTGTCAGCGATCACTCTACCTCCTCTTTAAATACTGTCAGTGATCCATCTACCTCCTCTATAAATACTGTCAGTGATCTATCTACCTGCTCTTTAAATACTGTCACTGATCTATCTACCACCTCTTTAAATACTGTCAGTGATCTATCTACCTGCTCTTTAAATACTGTAAGCGATCTCTCGACCTCCTCTACAAATACTGTCAGTGATCTATCTACCTGCTCTTTAAATACTGTCAGCGATCACTCTACCTCCTCTTTAAATACTGTCAGTGATCCATCTACCTCCTCTATAAATACTGTCAGTGATCTATCTACCTGCTCTTTAAATACTGTCACTGATCTATCTACCACCTCTTTAAATACTGTCAGTGATCTATCTACCTGCTCTTTAAATACTGTCAGTGATCTCTCTACCTCCTCTTTAAATACTGTCAGTGATCCAGCTACCTCCTCTTTAAATACTGTCAGTGATCTATCTACCTGCTCTTTAAATACTGCCAGTGATCTATCTACCTCCTCTTTAAATACTGTCAGTCATCTACCTACCTCCTCTTTAAATACTGTCAGTGATCTATCTACCTGCTCTTTAAATACTGTCACTGATCTATCTACCTACTCTTTAAATACTGTCAGTGATCTATCTTGCCTGCTCTTTAAATACTGTCAGTGATCTATCTACCTGCTCTTTAAATATTGTCAGTGATCTATCTACCTCCTCTTTAAATACTGTCAGTGATCTATCTACCTCCTCCTTAAAGACTGTCACTGATCTATCTACCTGCTCTTCAAATACTGTTAGCGATCTCTCCACCTCCTCTTCAAATACTGTCAGTGATCTATCTACCTGCTCTTTAAATACTGTCAGCGATCACTCTACCTCCTCTTTAAATACTGTCAGTGATCCATCTACCTCCTCTATAAATACTGTCAGTGATCTATCTACCTGCTCTTTAAATACTGTCAGTGATCTATCTACCTGCTCTTTAAATACTGTCAGTGATCTCTCTACCTCCTCTGTAAATACTGTCAGTGATCCAGCTACCTCCTCTTTAAATACTGTCAGTGATCTATCTACCTGCTCTTTAAATACTGTCAGTGATCTATCTACCTGCTCTTTAAATACTGTCAGTGATCTATCTACCTGCTCTTTAAATACTGTCAGTGATCTATCTACCTGCTCTTTAAATACAGTCAGTGATCTATCTACCTGCTCTATCAATACTGTCAGAGATCTATCTACCTCCTCTTTAAATACTGTCAGTCATCTATCTACCTCCTCTATAAATACTGTCAGTGATCTATCTACCTGCTCTTTAAATACTGTCACTGATCTATCTACCTACTCTTTAAAAACTGTCAGTGATCTATCTGCCTGCTCTTTAAATACTGTCAGTGATCTATCTACCTGCTCTTTAAATACTGTCAGTGATCTATCTACCTTCTCTTTAAATACTGTCAGTGATCTATCTACCTGCTCTTTAAATAACGTCAGTGATCTATCTACCTGCTCTTTAAATACTGTCAGTGAACTATCTACCTCCTCTTTAAATACTCTCAGTGATCTATCTACCTGCTCTTTAAATATTGTCAGTGATCTATCTACCTCCTCTTTAAATACTGTCAGTGATCTATCTACCTCCTCTTTAAAGACTGTCACTGATCTATCAACCTGGTCTTCAAATACTGTAAGCGATCTCTCCACCTCCTCTACAAATACTGTCAGTGATCTATCTACCTGCTCTTTAAATACTGTCAGCGATCACTCTACCTCCTCTTTAAATACTGTCAGTGATCCATCTACCTCCTCTATAAATACTGTCAGTGATCTATCTACCTGCTCTTTAAATACTGTCAGTGATCTCTCTACCTCCTCTTTAAATACTGTCAGAGATCCAGCTACCTCCTCTTTAAATACTGTCAGTGATCTATGTACCTGCTCTTTAAATACTGTCAGTGATCTATCTACCTGCTCTTTAAGTACTGTCAGTGATCTATCTACCTGCTCTTTAAATACTGTCAGTGATCTATCTACCTGCTCTATCAATACTGACAGAGATCTATCTACCTCCTCTTTAAATACTGTCAGTCATCTATCTACCTCCTCTTTAAATACTGTCAGTGATCTATCTACCTGCTCTTTAAATACTGTCACTGATCTATCTACCTACTCTTTAAATACTGTCAGTGATCTATCCACCTCCTCTTTAAGTACTGTCAGTGATCTATCTACCTTCTCTTTAAATACTGTCAGTGATCTATCTGCCTGCTCTTTAAATACTGTCAGTGATCTATCTACCTGCTCTTTAAATACTGTCAGTGATCTATCTACCTGCTCTTTAAATACTGTCAGTGAACTATCTACCTCCTCTTTAAATACTCTCAGTGATCTATCTACCTGCTCTTTAAATATTGTCAGTGATCTATCTACCTCCTCTTTAAATACTGTCACTGATCTATCTACCTGCTCTTCAAATACTGTTAGCGATCTCTCCACCTCCTCTTCAAATACTGTCAGTGATCTATCTACCTCCTCTTTAAATACTGTCAGAGATCTATCTACCTGCTCTTAAAATACTGTCAGTGATCTATCTACCTCCTCTTTAAATACTGTCAGTGATCTATCTACCTCCTCTTTAAATGCTGTCAGAGATCTATCTACCTGCTCTTTAAATAATGTCAGTGATCTATCAACCTCCTCTTTAAATACTGTCAGTGATCTATCTACCTGCTCTTTAAATACTGTCAGTGATCTATCTACCTGCTCTTTAAATACTGTCAGTGATCTATCTACCTCCTCTATAAATACTGTCAGTCATCTATCTACCTCCTCTTTAAATACTGTCAGAGATCGATCTACCTCCTCTTTAAATACTGTCAGTGATCTATCTACCTGCTCTTTAAATACTGTCAGTGATCTATGTACCTCCTCTTTAAATACTGCCCGTGATCTAGCTACCTGCTCTTTAAATACTGTCAGTGATCTATCTACCTGCTCTTTAAATACTGTCAGTGATCTATCTACCTCCTCTTTAAATACTGTCAGTGATCTATCTACCTGCTCTTAAAATACTGTCAGTGATCTATCTACCTGCTCTTAAAATACTGTCAGTGATCTATCTACCTCCTCTTTAAATACTGTCAGTGATCTATCTACCTCCTCTTTAAATACTGTCAGTGATCTATCTACCTGCTCTTTAAATACTGTAAGCGATCTCTCCACCTCCTCTACAAATACTGTCAGTGATCTATCTACCTGCTCTTTAAATACTGTCAGCGATCACTCTACCTCCTCTTTAAATACAGTCAGTGATCCATCTACCTTCTCTATAAATACTGTCAGTGATCTATCTACCTGCTCTTTAAATACTGTCACTGATCTATCTACCACCTCTTTAAATACTGTCAGTGATCTATCTACCTGCTCTTTAAATACTGTCAGTGATCTCTCTAGCTCCTCTTTAAATACTGTCAGTGATCCAGCTACCTCCTCTTTAAATACTGTCAGTGATCTATCTACCTGCTCTTTAAACATTGTCAGTGATCTATCTACCTCCTCTTTAAATACTTGTCAGTGATCTATCTACCTCCTCCTTAAAGACTGTCACTGATCTATCTACCTGCTCTTCAAATACTGTTAGCGATCTCTCCACCTCCTCTTCAAATACTGTCAGTGATCTATCTACCTGCTCTTTAAATACTGTCAGCGATCACTCTACCTCCTCTTTAAATACTGTCAGTGATCCATCTACCTCCTCTATAAATACTGTCAGTGATCTATCTACCTGCTCTTTAAATACTGTCAGTGATCTATCTACCTGCTCTTTAAATACTGTCAGTGATCTCTCTACCTCCTCTTTAAATACTGTCAGTGATCCAGCTACCTCCTCTTTAAATACTGTCAGTGATCTATCTACCTGCTCTTTAAATACTGTCAGTGATCTATCTACCTGCTCTTTAAATACTGTCAGTGATCTATCTACCTGCTCTTTAAATACTGTCAGTGATCTATCTACCTGCTCTTTAAATACAGTCAGTGATCTATCTACCTGCTCTATCAATACTGTCAGAGATCTATCTACCTCCTCTTTAAATACTGTCAGTCATCTATCTACCTCCTCTTTAAATACTGTCAGTGATCTATCTACCTGCTCTTTAAATACTGTCACTGATCTATCTACCTACTCTTTAAATACTGTCAGTGATCTATCTGCCTGCTCTTTAAATACTGTCAGTGATCTATCTACCTGCTCTTTAAATACTGTCAGTGATCTATCTACCTGCTCTTTAAATAACGTCAGTGATCTATCTACCTGCTCTTTAAATACTGTCAGTGAACTATCTACCTCCTCGTTAAATACTCTCAGTGATCTATCTACCTGCTCTTTAAATATTGTCAGTTTTCTATCTACCTCCTCTTTAAATACTGTCAGTGATCTATCTACCTCCTCTTTAAAGACTGTCACTGATCTATCTACCTGGTCTTCAAATACTGTAAGCGATCTCTCCACCTCCTCTACAAATACTGTCAGTGATCTATCTACCTGCTCTTTAAATACTGTCAGCGATCACTCTACCTCCTCTTTAAATACTGTCAGTGATCCATCTACCTCCTCTATAAATACTGTCAGTGATCTATCTACCTGCTCTTTAAATACTGTCAGTGATCTCTCTACCTCCTCTTTAAATACTGTCAGTGATCCAGCTACCTCCTCTTTAAATACTGTCAGTGATCTATCTACCTGCTCTTTAAATACTGTCACTGATCTATCTACCTGCTCTTCAAATACTGTTAGCGATCTCTCCACCTCCTCTTCAAATACTGTCAGTGATCTATCTACCTCCTCTTTAAATACTGTCAGAGATCTATCTACCTGCTCTTAAAATACTGTCAGTGATCTATCTACCTCCTCTTTTAATACTGTCAGTGATCTATCTACCTCCTCTTTAAATGCTGTCAGAGATCTATCTACCTGCTCTTTAAATAATGTCAGTGATCTATCAACCTCCTCTTTAAATACTGTCAGTGATCTATCTACCTGCTCTTTAAATACTGTCAGTGATCTATCTACCTGCTCTTTAAATACTGTCAGTGATCTATCTACCTCCTCTATAAATACTGTCAGTCATCTATCTACCTCCTCTTTAAATACTGTCAGAGATTGATCTACCTCCTCTTTAAATACTGTCAGTGATCTATCTACCTGCTCTTTAAATACTGTCAGTGATCTATGTACCTCCTCTTTAAATACTGTCAGTGATCTATCTACCTCCTCTTTAAATACTGTCAGTGATCTATCTACCTGCTCTTAAAATACTGTCAGTGATCTATCTACCTCCTCTTTAAATACTGTCAGTGATCTATCTACCTCCTCTTTAAATACTGTCAGTGATCTATCTACCTGCTCTTTAAATACTGTCAGCGATCACTGTACCTCCTCTTTAAATACTGTCAGTGATCTATCTACCTCCTCTTTAAATACTGTCAGTGATCTATCTACCTCCTCTTTAAATACTGTCAGTGATCTATCTACCTCCTCTTTAAATACTGTCACTGATCTATCTACCTGCTCTTTAAATACTGTCACTGATCTATCTACCTGCTCTTTAAATACTGTCAGTGATCTATCTACCTGCTCTTTAAATACTGTCAGTGATCTATCTACCTGCTCTTTAAATACTGTCAGCAATCTCTCTAACTCCTCTTTAAATACTGTCAGTGATCTATCTCCCTCCTCTTTAAATACTGTCAGTGATCTATCTACCTGCTCTTTAAATACTGTCAGCGATCACTCTACCTCCTCTTTAAATACTGTCAGTGATCCATCTACCTCCTCTATAAATACTGTCAGTGATCTATCTACCTGCTCTTTAAATACTGTCACTGATCTATCTACCACCTCTTTAAATACTGTCAGTGATCTATCTACCTGCTCTTTAAATACTGTAAGCGATCTCTCCACCTCCTCTACAAATACTGTCAGTGATCTATCTACCTGCTCTTTAAATACTGTCAGCGATCACTCTACCTCCTCTTTAAATACTGTCAGTGATCCATCTACCTCCTCTATAAATACTGTCAGTGATCTATCTACCTGCTCTTTAAATACTGTCACTGATCTATCTACCACCTCTTTAAATACTGTCAGTGATCTATCTACCTGCTCTTTAAATACTGTCAGTGATCTCTCTACCTCCTCTTTAAATACTGTCAGTGATCCAGCTACCTCCTCTTTAAATACTGTCAGAGATCTATCTACCTGCTCTTTAAATACTGTCAGTGATCTATCTACCTCCTCTTTAAATACTGTCAGTCATCTACCTACCTCCTCTTTAAATACTGTCAGTGATCTATCTACCTGCTCTTTAAATACTGTCACTGATCTATCTACCTACTCTTTAAATACTGTCAGTGATCTATCTTGCCTGCTCTTTAAATACTGTCAGTGATCTATCTACCTGCTCTTTAAATATTGTCAGTGATCTATCTACCTCCTCTTTAAATACTGTCAGTGATCTATCTACCTCCTCCTTAAAGACTGTCACTGATCTATCTACCTGCTCTTCAAATACTGTTAGCGATCTCTCCACCTCCTCTTCAAATACTGTCAGTGATCTATCTACCTGCTCTTTAAATACTGTCAGCGATCACTCTACCTCCTCTTTAAATACTGTCAGTGATCCATCTACCTCCTCTATAAATACTGTCAGTGATCTATCTACCTGCTCTTTAAATACTGTCAGTGATCTATCTACCTGCTCTTTAAATACTGTCAGTGATCTCTCTACCTCCTCTTTAAATACTGTCAGTGATCCAGCTACCTCCTCTTTAAATACTGTCAGTGATCTATCTACCTGCTCTTTAAATACTGTCAGTGATCTATCTACCTGCTCTTTAAATACTGTCAGTGATCTATCTACCTGCTCTTTAAATACTGTCAGTGATCTATCTACCTGCTCTTTAAATACAGTCAGTGATCTATCTACCTGCTCTATCAATACTGTCAGAGATCTATCTACCTCCTCTTTAAATACTGTCAGTCATCTATCTACCTCCTCTATAAATACTGTCAGTGATCTATCTACCTGCTCTTTAAATACTGTCACTGATCTATCTACCTACTCTTTAAATACTGTCAGTGATCTATCTGCCTGCTCTTTAAATACTGTCAGTGATCTATCTACCTGCTCTTTAAATACTGTCAGTGATCTATCTACCTTCTCTTTAAATACTGTCAGTGATCTATCTACCTGCTCTTTAAATAACGTCAGTGATCTATCTACCTGCTCTTTAAATACTGTCAGTGAACTATCTACCTCCTCTTTAAATACTCTCAGTGATCTATCTACCTGCTCTTTAAATATTGTCAGTGATCTATCTACCTCCTCTTTAAATACTGTCAGTGATCTATCTACCTCCTCTTTAAAGACTGTCACTGATCTATCAACCTGGTCTTCAAATACTGTAAGCGATATCTCCACCTCCTCTACAAATACTGTCAGTGATCTATCTACCTGCTCTTTAAATACTGTCAGCGATCACTCTACCTCCTCTTTAAATACTGTCAGTGATCCATCTACCTCCTCTATAAATACTGTCAGTGATGTATCTACCTGCTCTTTAAATACTGTCAGTGATCTCTCTACCTCCTCTTTAAATACTGTCAGTGATCCAGCTACCTCCTCTTTAAATACTGTCAGTGATCTATGTACCTGCTCTTTAAATACTGTCAGTGATCTATCTACCTGCTCTTTAAGTACTGTCAGTGATCTATCTACCTGCTCTTTAAATACTGTCAGTGATCTATCTACCTGCTCTATCAATACAGTCAGAGATCTATCTACCTCCTCTTTAAATACTGTCAGTCATCTATCTACCTCCTCTTTAAATACTGTCAGTGATCTATCTACCTGCTCTTTAAATACTGTCACTGATCTATCTACCTACTCTTTAAATACTGTCAGTGATCTATCCACCTCCTCTTTAAGTACTGTCAGTGATCTATCTACCTTCTCTTTAAATACTGTCAGTGATCTATCTGCCTGCTCTTTAAATACTGTCAGTGATCTATCTGCCTGCTCTTTAAATACTGTCAGTGATCTATCTACCTGCTCTTTAAATACTGTCAGTGATCTATCTACCTGCTCTTTAAATACTGTCAGTGAACTATCTACCTCCTCTTTAAATACTCTCAGTGATCTATCTACCTGCTCTTTAAATATTGTCAGTGATCTATCTACCTCCTATTTAAATACTGTCACTGATCTATCTACCTGCTCTTCAAATACTGTTAGCGATCTCTCCACCTCCTCTTCAAATACTGTCAGTGAACTATCTACCTCCTCTTTAAATACTCTCAGTGATCTATCTACCTCCTCTTTAAATACTGTCAGAGATCGATCTACCTCCTCTTTAAATACTGTCAGTGATCTATCTACCTGCTCTTTAAATACTGTCAGTGATCTATGTACCTCCTCTTTAAATACTGCCCGTGATCTAGCTACCTGCTCTTTAAATACTGTTAGTGATCTATCTACCTCCTCTTTAAATACTGTCAGTGATCTATCTACCTGCTCTTAAAATACTGTCAGTGATCTATCTACCTGCTCTTAAAATACTGTCAGTGATCTATCTACCTCCTCTTTAAATACTGTCAGTGATCCAGCTGCCTCCTCTTTAAATACTGTCAGTGATCTATCTACCTTCTCTTTAAATATTGTCAGTGATCTATCTACCTCCTCTTTAAATACTTGTCAGTGATCTATCTACCTCCTCCTTAAAGACTGTCACTGATCTATCTACCTGCTCTTCAAATACTGTTAGCGATCTCTCCACCTCCTCTTCAAATACTGTCAGTGATCTATCTACCTGCTCTTTAAATACTGTCAGCGATCACTCTACCTCCTCTTTAAATACTGTCAGTGATCCATCTACCTCCTCTATAAATACTGTCAGTGATCTATCTACCTGCTCTTTAAATACTGTCAGTGATCTATCTACCTGCTCTTTAAATACTGTCAGTGATCTCTCTACCTCCTCTTTAAATACTGTCAGTGATCCAGCTACCTCCTCTTTAAATACTGTCAGTGATCTATCTACCTGCTCTTTAAATACTGTCAGTGATCTATCTACCTGCTCTTTAAATACTGTCAGTGATCTATCTACCTGCTCTTTAAATACTGTCAGTGATCTATCTACCTGCTCTTTAAATACAGTCAGTGATCTATCTACCTGCTCTATCAATACTGTCAGAGATCTATCTACCTCCTCTTTAAATACTGTCAGTCATCTATCTACCTCCTCTTTAAATACTGTCAGTGATCTATCTACCTGCTCTTTAAATACTGTCACTGATCTATCTACCTACTCTTTAAATACTGTCAGTGATCTATCTGCCTGCTCTTTAAATACTGTCAGTGATCTATCTACCTGCTCTTTAAATACTGTCAGTGATCTATCTACCTTCTCTTTAAATACTGTCAGTGATCTATCTACCTGCTCTTTAAATAACGTCAGTGATCTATCTACCTGCTCTTTAAATACTGTCAGTGAACTATCTACCTCCTCTTTAAATACTCTCAGTGATCTATCTACCTGCTCTTTAAATATTGTCAGTTTTCTATCTACCTCCTCTTTAAATACTGTCAGTGATCTATCTACCTCCTCTTTAAAGACTATCACTGATCTATCTACCTGGTCTTCAAATACTGTAAGCGATCTCTCCACCTCCTCTACAAATACTGTCAGTGATCTATCTACCTGCTCTTTAAATACTGTCAGCGATCACTCTACCTCCTCTTTAAATACTGTCAGTGATCCATCTACATCCTCTCTAAATACTGTCAGTGATCTATCTACCTGCTCTTTAAATACTGTCAGTGATCTCTCTACCTCCTCTTTAAATACTGTCAGTGATCCAGCTACCTCCTCTTTAAATACTGTCAGTGATCTATCTACCTGCTCTTTAAATACTGTCACTGATCTATCTACCTACTCTTTAAATACTGTCAGTGATCTATCCACCTCCTCTTTAAGTACTGTCAGTGATCTATCTACCTTCTCTTTAAATACTGTCAGTGATCCATCTGCCTGCTCTTTAAATACTGTCAGTGATCTATCTGCCTGCTCTTTAAATACTGTCAGTGATCTATCTACCTGCTCTTTAAATACTGTCAGTGATCTATCTACCTGCTCTTTAAATATTGTCAGTGATCTATCTACCTCCCCTTTAAATACTGTCAGTGATCTATCTACCTCCTCTTTAAATACTGTCACTGATCTATCTACCTGCTCTTCAAATACTGTTAGCGATCTCTCCACCTCCTCTTCAAATACTGTCAGTGATCTATCTACCTCCTCTTTAAATACTGTCAGAGATCTATCTACCTGCTCTTAAAATACTGTCAGTGATCTATCTACCTCCTCTTTAAATGCTGTCAGAGATCTATCTACCTAATCTTTAAATAATGTCAGTGATCTATCAACCTCCTCTTTAAATACTGTCAGTGATCTATCTACCTGCTCTTTAAATACTGTCAGTGATCTATGTACCTCCTCTTTAAATACTGCCCGTGATCTAGCTACCTGCTCTTTAAATACTGTCAGTGATCTATCTACCTGCTCTTTAAATACTGTCAGTGATCTATCTACCTCCTCTTTAAATACTGTCAGTGATCTATCTACCTGCTCTTAAAATACTGTCAGTGATCTATCTACCTGCTCTTAAAATACTGTCAGTGATCTATCTACCTCCTCTTTAAATACTGTCAGTGATCTATCTACCTCCTCTTTAAATACTGTCAGTGATCTATCTACCTGCTCTTTAAATACTGTCAGCGATCACTCTACCTCCTCTTTAAATACTGTCAGTGATCTATCTACCTCCTCTTAAAATACTGTCAGTGATCTATCTACCTCCTCTTTAAATACTGTCAGTGATCTATCTACCTCCTCTTTAAATACTGTCACTGATCTATCTACCTGCTCTTTAAATACTGTCAGTGATCTATCTACCTGCTCTTTAAATACTGTCAGTGATCTATCTACCTGCTCTTTAAATACTGTCAGCAATCTCTCTAACTCCTCTTTAAATACTGTCAGTGATCTATCTCCCTCCTCTTTAAATACTGTCAGTGATCTATCTACCTGCTCTTTAAATACTGTCACTGATCTATCTACCACCTCTTTAAATACTGTCAGTGATCTATCTACCTGCTCTTTAAATACTGTAAGCGATCTCTCCACCTCCTCTACAAATACTGTCAGTGATCTATCTACCTGCTCTTTAAATACTGTCAGCGATCACTCTACCTCCTCTTTAAATACTGTCAGTGATCCATCTAACTCCTCTATAAATACTGTCAGTGATCTATCTACCTGCTCTTTAAATACTGTCACTGATCTATCTACCACCTCTTTAAATACTGTCAGTGATCTATCTACCTGCTCTTTAAATACTGTCAGTGATCTCTCTACCTCCTCTTTAAATACTGTCAGTGATCCAGCTACCTCCTCTTTAAATACTGTCAGTGATCTATCTACCTGCTCTTTAAATACTGTCAGTGATCTATCTACCTCCTCTTTAAATACTGTCAGTCATCTACCTACCTCCTCTTTAAATACTGTCAGTGATCTATCTACCTGCTCTTTAAATACTGTCACTGATCTATCTACCTACTCTTTAAATACTGTCAGTGATCTATCTGCCTGCTCTTTAAATACTGTCAGTGATCTATCTACCTGCTCTTTAAATATTGTCAGTGATCTATCTACCTGCTCTTTAAATACTGTCAGTGATCTATCTACCTGCTCTTTAAATACAGTCAGTGATCTATCTACCTGCTCTATCAATACTGTCAATGATCTATCTACCTGCTCTTAAAATACTGTCAGTGATCTATCTACCTGCTCTTAAAATACTGTCAGTGATCTATCTACCTCCGCTTTAAATACTGTCAGTGATCTATCTACCTCCTCTTTAAATACTGTCAGTGATCTATCTACCTGCTCTTTAAATACTGTCAGCGATCACTCTACCTCCTCTTTAAATACTGTCAGTGATCTATCTACCTCCTCTTTAAATACTGTCAGTGATCTATCTACCTCCTCTTTAAATACTGTCACTGATCTATCTACCTGCTCTGTAAATACTGTCACTGATCTATCTACCTGCTCTTTAAATACTGTCAGTGATCTATCTACCTGCTCTTTAAATACTGTCAGTGATCTATCTACCTGCTCTTTAAATACTGTCAGCAATCTCTCTAACTCCTCTTTAAATACTGTCAGTGATCTATCTCCCTCCTCTTTAAATACTGTCAGTGATCTATCTACCTGCTCTTTAAATACTGTCAGCGATCACTCTACCTCCTCTTTAAATACTGTCAGTGATACATCTACCTCCTCTATAAATACTGTCAGTGATCTATCTACCTGCTCTTTAAATACTGTCACTGATCTATCTACCACCTCTTTAAATACTGTCAGTGATCTATCTACCTGCTCTTTAAATACTGTAAGCGATCTCTCCACCTCCTCTACAAATACTGTCAGTGATCTATCTACCTGCTCTTTAAATACTGTCAGCGATCACTCTACCTCCTCTTTAAATACTGTCAGTGATCCATCTACCTCCTCTATAAATACTGTCAGTGATCTATCTACCTGCTCTTTAAATACTGTCACTGATCTATCTACCACCTCTTTAAATACTGTCAGTGATCTATCTACCTGCTCTTTAAATACTGTCAGTGATCTCTCTACCTCCTCTTTAAATACTGTCAGTGATCCAGCTACCTCCTCTTTAAATACTGTCAGTGATCTATCTACCTGCTCTTTAAATACTGTCAGTGATCTATCTACCTCCTCTTTAAATACTGTCAGTGATCTATCTACCTTCTCTTTAAATACTGTCAGTGATCTATCTACCTGCTCTTTAAATAACGTCAGTGATCTATCTACCTGCTCTTTAAATACTGTCAGTGAACTATCTACCTCCTCTTTAAATACTCTCAGTGATCTATCTACCTGCTCTTTAAATATTGTCAGTGATCTATCTACCTCCTCTTTAAATACTGTCAGTGATCTATCTACCTCCTCTTTAAAGACTGTCACTGATCTATCTACCTGGTCTTCAAATACTGTAAGCGATCTCTCCACCTCCTCTACAAATACTGTCAGTGATCTATCTACCTGCTCTTTAAATACTGTCAGCGATCACTCTACCTCCTCTTTAAATACTGTCAGTGATCCATCTACCTCCTCTATAAATACTGTCAGTGATCTATCTACCTGCTCTTTAAATACTGTCAGTGATCTCTCTACCTCCTCTTTAAATACTGTCAGTGATCCAGCTACCTCCTCTTTAAATACTGTCAGTGATCTATGTACCTGCTCTTTAAATACTGTCAGTGATCTATCTACCTGCTATTTAAGTACTGTCAGTGATCTATCTACCTGCTCTTTAAATACTGTCAGTGATCTATCTACCTGCTCTATCAATACTGTCAGAGATCTATCTACCTCCTCTTTAAATACTGTCAGTCATCTATCTACCTCCTCTTTAAATACTGTCAGTGATCTATCTACCTGCTCTTTAAATACTGTCACTGATCTATCTACCTACTCTTTAAATACTGTCAGTGATCTATCCACCTCCTCTTTAAGTACTGTCAGTGATCTATCTACCTTCTCTTTAAATACTGTCAGTGATCTATCTGCCTGCTCTTTAAATACTGTCAGTGATCTATCTGCCTGCTCTTTAAATACTGTCAGTGATCTATCTACCTGCTCTTTAAATACTGTCAGTGATCTATCTACCTGCTCTTTAAATACTGTCAGTGAACTATCTACCTCCTCTTTAAATACTCTCAGTGATCTATCTACCTGCTCTTTAAATATTGTCAGTGATCTATCTACCTCCTCTTTAAATACTGTCAGTGATCTATCTACCTCCTCTTTAAATACTGTCACTGATCTATCTACCTGCTCTTCAAATACTGTTAGTGATGATTCTACCTGCTCTTTAAATACTGTCAGTGATCTATCTACCTGCTCTTTAAAAACTGTCACTGATCTATCTACCTGCTCTTTAAATACTGTCAGTGATCTATCTACCTGCTCTTTAAATACTGTCAGTGATCGATCTACCTGCTCTTTAAATACTGTCAGTGATCTATCTACCTCCTCTTTAAATACTGTCAGCGATCTATCTACCTGCTCTTTAAATACTGTCAGCGATCACTCTACCTCCTCTTTAAATACTGTCAGTGATCTATCTACCTCCTCTTTATATACTGTCAGTGATCTATCTAACTCCTCTTTAAATACTGTCACTGATCTATCTACCTGCTCTTTAAATACTGTCAGTGATCTATCTACCTGCTCTTTAAATACTGTCAGTGATCTATCTACCTGCTCTTTAAATACTGTCAGCGATATATCTACCTGCTCTTTAAATACTGTCAGCGATCTATCTACCTGCTCTTTAAATACTGTCAGTGATCTATCTACCTTCTCTTTAAATACTGTCAGTGATCTATCTACCTGCTCTTTAAATACTGTCAGTGATCTATCTACCTGCTCTTTAAATACTGTCAGTGATCTATCTACCTGCTCTTTAAATACTGTCAGTGAACTATCTACCTCCTCTTTAAATACTCTCAGTGATCTATCTACCTGCTCTTTAAATATTGTCAGTGATCTATCTACCTCCTCTTTAAATACTGTCAGGGATCTATCTACCTCCTCTTTAAATACTGTCACTGATCTATCTACCTGCTCTTCAAATACTGTTAGCGATCTCTCCACCTCCTCTTTAAATACTGGTCAGTGATGTATCTACCTGCTCTTTAAATACTGTCAGTGATCTATCTACCTGCTCTTTAAAAACTGTCACTGATCTATCTACCTGCTCTTTAAATACTGTCAGTGATCTATCTACCTGCTCCTTAAATACTGTCAGTCATCTATCTACCTCCTCTTTAAATACTGTCAGAGATCTATCTACCTCCTCTTTAAATACTGTCAGTGATCTATCTACCTCCTCTTTAAATACTGTCAGTGATCTATCTACCTGCTCTTTAAATACTGTCAGTCATCTATCTACCTCCTCTTTAAATACTGTCAGAGATCTATCTACCTCCTCTTTAAATACTGTCAGTGATCTATCTACCTGCTCTTTAAATACTGTCAGCGATCACTCTACCTCCTCTTTAAATACTGTCAGTGATCCATCTACCTCCTCTATAAATACTGTCAGTGATCTATCTACCTGCTCTTTAAATACTGTCAGTGATCTCTCTACCTCCTCTTTAAATACTGTCAGTGATCCAGCTACCTCCTCTTTAAATACTGTCAGTGATCTATGTACCTGCTCTTTAAATACTGTCAGTGATCTATCTACCTGCTCTTTAAGTACTGTCAGTGATCTATCTACCTGCTCTTTAAATACTGTCAGTGATCTATCTACCTGCTCTATCAATACTGTCAGAGATCTATCTACCTCCTCTTTAAATACTGTCAGTCATCTATCTACCTCCTCTTTAAATACTGTCAGTGATCTATCTACCTGCTCTTTAAATACTGTCACTGATCTATCTACCTACTCTTTAAATACTGTCAGTGATCTATCCACCTCCTCTTTAAGTACTGTCAGTGATCTATCTACCTTCTCTTTAAATACTGTCAGTGATCTATCTGCCTGCTCTTTAAATACTGTCAGTGATCTATCTGCCTGCTCTTTAAATACTGTCAGTGATCTATCTACCTGCTCTTTAAATACTGTCAGTGATCTATCTACCTGCTCTTTAAATACTGTCAGTGAACTATCTACCTCCTCTTTAAATACTGTCAGTGATCTATCTACCTGCTCTTTAAATACTGTCAGTGATCTATCTACCTGCTCTTTAAATATTGTCAGTGATCTATCTACCTCCTCTTTAAATACTGTCAGTGATCTATCTACCTCCTCTTTAAATACTGTCACTGATCTATCTACCTGCTCTTCAAATACTGTTAGTGATGTATCTACCTGCTCTTTAAATACTGTCAGTGATCTATCTACCTGCTCTTTAAAAACTGTCACTGATCTATCTACCTGCTCTTTAAATACTGTCAGTGATCTATCTACCTGCTCTTTAAATACTGTCAGCGATCTATCTACCTGCTCTTTAAATACTGTCAGCGATCTATCTACCTGCTCTTTAAATACTGTCAGCAATCTCTCTACCTCCTCTTTAAATACTGTCAGCGATCTATCTCCCTCCTCTTTAAATACTGTCAGCGATCTATCTACCTGCTCTTTAAATACTGTCAGCGATCTCTCTACCTCCTCTTTAAATACTGTCAGTGATCCAGCTACCTCCTCTTTAAATACTGTCAGTGATCTATCTACCTTCTCTTTAAATACTGTCAGTGATCTATCTGCCTGCTCTTTAAATACTGTCAGTGATCTATCTACCTGCTCTTTAAATACTGTCAGTGATCTATCTACCTCCTCTTTAAATACTGTCAGTGATCTATCTACCTCCTCTTTAAATACTGTCAGTGATCTATCTACCTTCTCTTTAAATACTGTCAGTGATCTATCTACCTGCTCTTTAAATACTGTCAGTGACCTATCTACCTGCTCTTTAAATATTGTCAGTGATCTATCTACCTCCTCTTTAAATACTGTCAGTGATCTATCTACCTCCTCTTTAAATACTGTCACTGATCTATCTACCTGCTCTTCAAATACTGTTAGCGATCTCTCCACCTCCTCTTTAAATACTGGTCAGTGATGTATCTACCTGCTCTTTAAATACTGTCAGTGATCTATCTACCTGCTCTTTAAAAACTGTCACTGATCTATCTACCTGCTCTTTAAATACTGTCAGTGATCTATCTACCTGCTCCTTAAATACTGTCAGTCATCTATCTACCTCCTCTTTAAATACTGTCAGAGATCTATCTACCTCCTCTTTAAATACTGTCAGTGATCTATCTACCTCCTCTTTAAATACTGTCAGTGATCTATCTACCTGCTCTTTAAATACTGTCAGTCATCTATCTACCTCCTCTTTAAATACTGTCAGAGATCTATCTACCTCCTCTTTAAATACTGTCAGTGATCTATCTACCTCCTCTTTAAATACTGTCAGTGATCTATGTACCTCCTCTTTAAATACTGTCAGTGATCTATCTACCTGCTCTTTAAATACTGTCAGTGAACTATCTACCTCCTCTTTAAATACTCTCAGTGATCTATCTACCTGCTCTTTAAATATTGTCAGTGATCTATCTACCTCCTCTTTAAATACTGTCAGTGATCTATCTACCTCCTCTTTAAATACTGTCACTGATCTATCTACCTGCTCTTCAAATACTGTTAGCGATCTCTCCACCTCCTCTTTAAATACGGTCAGTGATGTATCTACCTGCTCTTTAAATACTGTCAGTGATCTATCTACCTGCTCTTTAAAAACTGTCAGTGATCTATCTACCTGCTCTTTAATTACTGTCAGTGATCTATCTACCTGCTCTTTAATTACTGTCAGTGATCTATCTACCTGCTCTTTAAATACTGTCTGTGATCTATCTACCTGCTCTTTAAATACTGTCAGTGATCTATCTACCTCCTCTTTAAATACTGTCAGTGATCTATCTACCTCCTCTTTAAATACTGTCAGTGATCTATCTACCTGCTCTTTAAATACTGTCAGCGATCACTCTACCTCCTCTTTAAATACTGTCAGTGATCTATCTACCTCCTCTTTAAATACTGTCAGTGATGTATCTACCTCCTCTTTAAATACTGTCAGTGATCTATCTACCTCCTCTTTAAATACTGTCACTGATCTATCTACCTGCTCTTTAAATACTGTCAGTGATCTATCTACCTGCTCTTTAAATACTGTCAGTGATCTATCTACCTGCTCTTTAAATACTGTCAGTGATCTATCTACCTCCTCTTTAAATACTGTCAGTGATCTATCTACCTGCTCTTTAAATATTGTCAGTGATCTATCTACCTCCTCTTTAAATACTGTCAGTGATCTATCTACCTCCTCTTTAAATACTGTCACTGATCTATCTACCTGCTCTTCAAATACTGTTAGTGATGTATCTACCTGCTCTTTAAATACTGTCAGTGATCTATCTACCTGCTCTTTAAAAACTGTCACTGATCTATCTACCTGCTCTTTAAATACTGTCAGTGATCTATCTACCTGCTCTTTAAATACTGTCAGCGATCTATCTACCTGCTCTTTAAATACTGTCAGCGATCTATCTACCTGCTCTTTAAATACTGTCAGCAATCTCTCTACCTCCTCTTTAAATACTGTCAGCGATCTATCTCCCTCCTCTTTAAATACTGTCAGCGATCTATCTACCTGCTCTTTAAATACTGTCAGCGATCTCTCTACCTCCTCTTTAAATACTGTCAGTGATCCAGCTACCTCCTCTTTAAATACTGTCAGTGATCTATCTACCTTCTCTTTAAATACTGTCAGTGATCTATCTGCCTGCTCTTTAAATACTGTCAGTGATCTATCTACCTGCTCTTTAAATACTGTCAGTGATCTATCTACCTCCTCTTTAAATACTGTCAGTGATCTATCTACCTCCTCTTTAAATACTGTCAGTGATCTATCTACCTTCTCTTTAAATACTGTCAGTGATCTATCTACCTGCTCTTTAAATACTGTCAGTGACCTATCTACCTGCTCTTTAAATATTGTCAGTGATCTATCTACCTCCTCTTTAAATACTGTCAGTGATCTATCTACCTCCTCTTTAAATACTGTCACTGATCTATCTACCTGCTCTTCAAATACTGTTAGCGATCTCTCCACCTCCTCTTTAAATACTGGTCAGTGATGTATCTACCTGCTCTTTAAATACTGTCAGTGATCTATCTACCTGCTCTTTAAAAACTGTCACTGATCTATCTACCTGCTCTTTAAATACTGTCAGTGATCTATCTACCTGCTCCTTAAATACTGTCAGTGATCTATCTACCTGCTCTTTAAATACTGTCAGTGAACTATCTACCTCCTCTTTAAATACTCTCAGTGATCTATCTACCTGCTCTTTAAATATTGTCAGTGATCTATCTACCTCCTCTTTAAATACTGTCAGTGATCTATCTACCTCCTCTTTAAATACTGTCACTGATCTATCTACCTGCTCTTCAAATACTGTTAGCGATCTCTCCACCTCCTCTTTAAATACGGTCAGTGATGTATCTACCTGCTCTTTAAATACTGTCAGTGATCTATCTACCTGCTCTTTAAAAACTGTCAGTGATCTATCTACCTGCTCTTTAATTACTGTCAGTGATCTATCTACCTGCTCTTTAATTACTGTCAGTGATCTATCTACCTGCTCTTTAAATACTGTCTGTGATCTATCTACCTGCTCTTTAAATACTGTCAGTGATCTATCTACCTCCTCTTTAAATACTGTCAGTGATCTATCTACCTCCTCTTTAAATACTGTCAGTGATCTATCTACCTGCTCTTTAAATACTGTCAGCGATCACTCTACCTCCTCTTTAAATACTGTCAGTGATCTATCTACCTCCTCTTTAAATACTGTCAGTGATGTATCTACCTCCTCTTTAAATACTGTCAGTGATCTATCTACCTCCTCTTTAAATACTGTCACTGATCTATCTACCTGCTCTTTAAATACTGTCAGTGATCTATCTACCTGCTCTTTAAATACTGTCAGTGATCTATCTACCTGCTCTTTAAATACTGTCAGTGATCTATCTACCTCCTCTTTAAATACTGTCAGTGATCTATCTACCTGCTCTTTAAATACTGTCAGTGATCTATGTACCTCCTCTTTAAATACTGTCAGTGATCTATCTACCTGCTCTTTAAATACTGTCAGTGATCTATCTACCTCCTCTTTAAATACTGTCAGTGATCCATCTACCTGCTCTTTAAATACTGTCAGTGATCTATCTACCTCCTCTTTAAATACTGTCAGTGATCTATCTACCTGCTCTTTAAATACTGTCAGTGATCTATCTACCTCCTCTTTAAATACTGTCAGTGATGTATGTACCTGCTCTTTAAATACTGTCAGTGATCTATCTACCTCCTCTTTAAATACTGTCAGTGCTCTATCTACCTCCTCTTTAAATACTGTCAGTGATCTATCTACCTCCTCTTTAAATACTGTCAGTGATCTATCTACCTCCTCTTTAAATACTGTCAGTGATCTATCTACCTGCTCTTTAAATACTGTCAGTGATCTATCTACCTGCTCTTTAAATACTGTCAGTGATCTGTCTACCTGCTCTTTAAATACTGTCAGTGATCTGTCTACCTGCTCTTTAAATACTGTCAGTGATCTATCTACCTGCTCTTTAAATACTGTCACTGATCTCTCTACCTCCTCTTTAAATACTGCCAGTGATCTATCTACCTGCTCTTTAAATACTTCACTGATCTATCTACCTCCTCTTTAAACACTGTCAGTGATCTATCTACCTCCTCTTTAAATACTGTCAGTGCTCTATCTACCTCCTCTTTAAATACTGTCAGTGATCCAGCTACCTCCTCTTTAAATACTGTCAGTGATCTATCTACCTGCTCTTTAAATACTGTCAGTGATCTATCTACCTGCTCTTTAAATACTGTCAGTGATCTATCTACCTGCTCTTTAAATACTGTCAGCAATCTCTCTACCTCCTCTTTAAATACTGTCAGTGATCTATCTCCCTCCTCTTTAAATACTGTCAGTGATCTATCTACCTCCTCTTTAAATACTGTCAGTGATCTATCTACCTGCTCTTTAAATACTGTCACTGATCTATCTACCACCTCTTTAAATACTGTCAGTGATCTATCTACCTGCTCTTTAAATACTGTCAGTGATCTCTCTACCTCCTCTTTAAATACTGTCAGTGATCCAGCTACCTCCTCTTTAAATACTGTCAGTGATCTATCTACCTGCTCTTTAAATACTGTCAGTGATCTATCTACCTCCTCTTTAAATACTGTCAGTGATCTATCTACCTCCTCTTTAAATACTGTCACTGATCTATCTACCTGCTCTTTAAATACTGTCAGTGATCTATCTACCTGCTCTTTAAATACTGTCAGTGATCTATCTACCTGCTCTTTAAATACTGTCAGTGATCTATCTACCTGCTCTTTAAATACTGTCAGTGATCTATCTACCTGCTCTTTAAATACTGTCAGTGATCTATGTACCTCCTCTTTAAATACTGTCAGTGATCTATCTACCTGCTCTTTAAATACTGTCAGTGATCTATCTACCTCCTCTTTAAATACTGTCAGTGATCCATCTACCTGCTCTTTAAATACTGTCAGTGATCTATCTACCTCCTCTTTAAATACTGTCAGTGCTCTATCTACCTCCTCTTTAAATACTGTCAGTGATCTATCTACCTCCTCTTTAAATACTGTCAGTGATCTATCTACCTCCTCTTTAAATACTGTCAGTGATCTATCTACCTGCTCTTTAAATACTGTCAGTGATCTATCTACCTGCTCTTTAAATACTGTCAGTGATCTGTCTACCTGCTCTTTAAATACTGTCAGTGATCTGTCTACCTGCTCTTTAAATACTGTCAGTGATCTATCTACCTGCTCTTTAAATACTGTCACTGATCTCTCTACCTGCTCTTTAAATACTGTCAGTGATCTATCTACCTGCTCTTTAAATACTGTCAGTGATCTCTCTACCTCCGCTTTAAATACTGTCAGTGATCTATCTACCTGCTCTTTAAATACTGTCAGTGATCTATCTACCTCCTCTTTAAATACTGTCAGTGATCTATCTACCTCCTCTATAAATACTGTCAGTGATCTATGTACCTGCTCTTTAAATACTGTCAGTGATCTATCTACCTGCTCTTTAAATACTGTCAGTGATCTATCTACCTCCTCTTTAAATACTGTCAGTGATCTATCCACCTGCTCTTTAAATACTGTCAGTGATCTATCTACCTGCTCTTTAAATACTGTCAGTGATCTATCTACCTGCTCTTTAAATACTGTCAGTGATCTATCTACCTCCTCTTTAAATACTGTCAATGATCCATCTACCTGCTCTTTAAATACTGTCAGTGATCTATCTACCTGCTCTTTAAATACTGTCAGTGATCTATCTACCTGCTCTTTAAATACTGTCAGTGATCTATCTACCTCCTCTTTAAATACTCAGTCATCTATCTACCTGCTCTTTAAATACTGTCACTGATCTATCTACCTCCTCTTTAAATACTGTCAGTGATCTATCTACCTCCTCTTTAAATACTGTCAGTGCTCTATCTACCTCCTCTTTAAATACTGTCAGTGATCCAGCTACCTCCTCTTTAAATACTGTCACTGATCTATCTTCCTGCCCTGTAAATAATGTCAGTGATCTATCTACCTCCTCTTTAAATAATGTCAGTGATCTATATACCTCCTCTTTAAATAATGTCAGTGATCTATCTACCTCCTCTTTAAATACTGTCAGTGATCTATCTACCTGCTCTTTAAATACTGTCAGTGATCTATGTACCTGCTCTTTAAATACTGTCAGTGATCTATGTACCTGCTCTTTAAATACTGTCAGTGATCTATCGACCTCCTCTTTAAATACTGTCACTGATCTATCTACCTGCTCTTTAAAAACTGTCAGTCATCTACCTACCTCCTCTTTAAACACTGTCAGTGATCTATCTACCTGCTCTTTAAATACTGTCACTGATCTATCTACCTACTCTTTAAATACTGTCAGTGATCTATCTGCCTGCTCTTTAAATACTGCCAGTGATCTATCTACCTGCTCTTTAAATATTGTCAGTGATCTATCTACCTCCTCTTTAAATACTGTCAGTGATCTATCTACCTCCTCTTTAAAGACTGTCACTGATCTATCTACCTGCTCTTCAAATACTGTTAGCGATCTCTCCACCTCCTCTTCAAATACTGTCAGTGATCTATCTACCTGCTGTTTAAATACTGTCAGCGATCACTCTACCTCCTCTTTAAATACTGTCAGTGATCCATCTACCTCCTCTATAAATACTGTCAGTGATCTATCTACCTGCTCTTTAAATACTGTCACTGATCTATCTACCACCTCTTTAAATACTGTCAGTGATCTATCTACCTGCTCTTTAAATACTGTCAGTGATCTCTCTACCTCCTCTTTAAATACTGTCAGTGATCCAGCTACCTCCTCTTTAAATACTGTCAGTGATCTATCTACCTGCTCTTTAAATACTGTCACTGATCTATCTACCTCCTCTTTAAATACTGTCAGTGATCTATCTACCTCCTCTTTAAATACTGTCAGTCATCTACGTACCTCCTCTTTAAATACTGTCAGTGATCTATCTACCTGCTCTTTAAATTCTGTCACTGATCTATCTACCTACTCTTTAAATACTGTCAGTGATCTATCTGCCTGCTCTTTAAATACTGTCAGTGATCTATCTACCTGCTCTTTAAATATTGTCAGTGATCTATCTACCTCCTCTTTAAATACTGTCAGTGATCTATCTACCTCCTCTTTAAAGACTGTCACTGATCTATCTACCTGCTCTTCAAATACTGTTAGCGATCTCTCCACCTCCTCTTCAAATACTGTCAGTGATCTATCTACCTCCTCTTTAAATACTGTCAGAGATCTATCTACCTGCTCTTAAAATACTGTCAGTGATCTATCTACCTCCTCTTTAAATACTGTCAGTGATCTATCTACCTCCTCTTTAAATGCTGTCAGAGATCTATCTACCTGCTCTTTAAATAATGTCAGTGATCTATCAACCTCCTCTTTAAATACTGTCAGTGATCTATCTACCTGCTCTTTAAATACTGTCAGTGATCTATCTACCTGCTCTTTAAATACTGTCAGTGATCTATCTACCTCCCCTATAAATACTGTCAGTCATCTATCTACCTCCTCTTTAAATACTGTCAGAGATCGATCTACCTCCTCTTTAAATACTGTCAGTGATCTATCTACCTGCTCTTTAAATACTGTCAGTGATCTATGTACCTCCTCTTTAAATACTGTCAGTGATCTATCTACCTCCTCTTTAAATACTGTCAGTGATCTATCTACCTGCTCTTAAAATACTGTCAGTGATCTATCTACCTCCTCTTTAAATACTGTCAGTGATCTATCTACCTCCTCTTTAAATACTGTCAGTGATCTATCTACCTGCTCTTTAAATACTGTCAGCGATCACTCTACCTCCTCTTTAAATACTGTCAGTGATCTATCTACCTCCTCTTTAAATACTGTCAGTGATCTATCTACCTCCTCTTTAAATACTGTCAGTGATCTATCTACCTCCTCTTTAAATACTGTCACTGATCTATCTACCTGCTCTTTAAATACTGTCACTGATCTATCTACCTGCTCTTTAAATACTGTCAGTGATCTATCTACCTGCTCTTTAAATACTGTCAGTGATCTATCTACCTGCTCTTTAAATACTGTCAGCAATCTCTCTAACTCCTCTTTAAATACTGTCAGTGATCTATCTCCCTCCTCTTTAAATACTGTCAGTGATCTATCTACCTGCTCTTTAAATACTGTCAGCGATCACTCTACCTCCTCTTTAAATACTGTCAGTGATCCATCTACCTCCTCTATAAATACTGTCAGTGATCTATCTACCTGCTCTTTAAATACTGTCACTGATCTATCTACCACCTCTTTAAATACTGTCAGTGATCTATCTACCTGCTCTTTAAATACTGTAAGCGATCTCTCGACCTCCTCTACAAATACTGTCAGTGATCTATCTACCTGCTCTTTAAATACTGTCAGCGATCACTCTACCTCCTCTTTAAATACTGTCAGTGATCCATCTACCTCCTCTATAAATACTGTCAGTGATCTATCTACCTGCTCTTTAAATACTGTCACTGATCTATCTACCACCTCTTTAAATACTGTCAGTGATCTATCTACCTGCTCTTTAAATACTGTCAGTGATCTCTCTACCTCCTCTTTAAATACTGTCAGTGATCCAGCTACCTCCTCTTTAAATACTGTCAGTGATCTATCTACCTGCTCTTTAAATACTGTCAGTGATCTATCTACCTCCTCTTTAAATACAGTCAGTCATCTACCTACCTCCTCTTTAAATACTGTCAGTGATCTATCTACCTGCTCTTTAAATACTGTCACTGATCTATCTACCTACTCTTTAAATACTGTCAGTGATCTATCTTGCCTGCTCTTTAAATACTGTCAGTGATCTATCTACCTGCTCTTTAAATATTGTCAGTGATCTATCTACCTCCTCTTTAAATACTGTCAGTGATCTATCTACCTCCTCCTTAAAGACTGTCACTGATCTATCTACCTGCTCTTCAAATACTGTTAGCGATCTCTCCACCTCCTCTTCAAATACTGTCAGTGATCTATCTACCTGCTCTTTAAATACTGTCAGCGATCACTCTACCTCCTCTTTAAATACTGTCAGTGATCCATCTACCTCCTCTATAAATACTGTCAGTGATCTATCTACCTGCTCTTTAAATACTGTCAGTGATCTATCTACCTGCTCTTTAAATACTGTCAGTGATCTCTCTACCTCCTCTTTAAATACTGTCAGTGATCCAGCTACCTCCTCTTTAAATACTGTCAGTGATCTATCTACCTGCTCTTTAAATACTGTCAGTGATCTATCTACCTGCTCTTTAAATACTGTCAGTGATCTATCTACCTGCTCTTTAAATACTGTCAGTGAGCTATCTACCTGCTCTTTAAATACAGTCAGTGATCTATCTACCTGCTCTATCAATACTGTCAGAGATCTATCTACCTCCTCTTTAAATACTGTCAGTCATCTATCTACCTCCTCTATAAATACTGTCAGTGATCTATCTACCTGCTCTTTAAATACTGTCACTGATCTATCTACCTACTCTTTAAATACTGTCAGTGATCTATCTGCCTGCTCTTTAAATACTGTCAGTGATCTATCTACCTGCTCTTTAAATACTGTCAGTGATCTATCTACCTTCTCTTTAAATACTGTCAGTGATCTATCTACCTGCTCTTTAAATAACGTCAGTGATCTATCTACCTGCTCTTTAAATACTGTCAGTGAACTATCTACCTCCTCTTTAAATACTCTCAGTGATCTATCTACCTGCTCTTTAAATATTGTCAGTGATCTATCTACCTCCTCTTTAAATACTGTCAGTGATCTATCTACCTCCTCTTTAAAGACTGTCACTGATCTATCAACCTGGTCTTCAAATACTGTAAGCGATCTCTCCACCTCCTCTACAAATACTGTCAGTGATCTATCTACCTGCTCTTTAAATACTGTCAGCGATCACTCTACCTCCTCTTTAAATACTGTCAGTGATCCATCTACCTCCTCTATAAATACTGTCAGTGATCTATCTACCTGCTCTTTAAATACTGTCAGTGATCTCTCTACCTCCTCTTTAAATACTGTCAGTGATCCAGCTACCTCCTCTTTAAATACTGTCAGTGATCTATGTACCTGCTCTTTAAATACTGTCAGTGATCTATCTACCTGCTCTTTAAGTACTGTCAGTGATCTATCTACCTGCTCTTTAAATACTGTCAGTGATCTATCTACCTGCTCTATCAATACTGTCAGAGATCTATCTACCTCCTCTTTAAATACTGTCAGTCATCTATCTACCTCCTCTTTAAATACTGTCAGTGATCTATCTACCTGCTCTTTAAATACTGTCACTGATCTATCTACCTACTCTTTAAATACTGTCAGTGATCTATCCACCTCCTCTTTAAATACTGTCAGTGATCTATCTACCTGCTCTTTAAATACTGTCAGCAATCTCTCTAACTCCTCTTTAAATACTGTCAGTGATCTATCTCCCTCCTCTTTAAATACTGTCAGTGATCTATCTACCTGCTCTTTAAATACTGTCAGCGATCACTCTACCTCCTCTTTAAATACTGTCAGTGATCCATCTACCTCCTCTATAAATACTGTCAGTGATCTATCTACCTGCTCTTTAAATACTGTCACTGATCTATCTACCACCTCTTTAAATACTGTCAGTGATCTATCTACCTGCTCTTTAAATACTGTAAGCGATCTCTCGACCTCCTCTACAAATACTGTCAGTGATCTATCTACCTGCTCTTTAAATACTGTCAGCGATCACTCTACCTCCTCTTTAAATACTGTCAGTGATCCATCTACCTCCTCTATAAATACTGTCAGTGATCTATCTACCTGCTCTTTAAATACTGTCACTGATCTATCTACCACCTCTTTAAATACTGTCAGTGATCTATCTACCTGCTCTTTAAATACTGTCAGTGATCTCTCTACCTCCTCTTTAAATACTGTCAGTGATCCAGCTACCTCCTCTTTAAATACTGTCAGTGATCTATCTACCTGCTCTTTAAATACTGTCAGTGATCTATCTACCTCCTCTTTAAATACTGTCAGTCATCTACCTACCTCCTCTTTAAATACTGTCAGTGATCTATCTACCTGCTCTTTAAATACTGTCACTGATCTATCTACCTACTCTTTAAATACTGTCAGTGATCTATCTTGCCTGCTCTTTAAATACTGTCAGTGATCTATCTACCTGCTCTTTAAATATTGTCAGTGATCTATCTACCTCCTCTTTAAATACTGTCAGTGATCTATCTACCTCCTCCTTAAAGACTGTCACTGATCTATCTACCTGCTCTTCAAATACTGTTAGCGATCTCTCCACCTCCTCTTCAAATACTGTCAGTGATCTATCTACCTGCTCTTTAAATACTGTCAGCGATCACTCTACCTCCTCTTTAAATACTGTCAGTGATTCATCTACCTCCTCTATAAATACTGTCAGTGATCTATCTACCTGCTCTTTAAATACTGTCAGTGATCTATCTACCTGCTCTTTAAATACTGTCAGTGATCTCTCTACCTCCTCTTTAAATACTGTCAGTGATCCAGCTACCTCCTCTTTAAATACTGTCAGTGATCTATCTACCTGCTCTTTAAATACTGTCAGTGATCTATCTACCTGCTCTTTAAATACTGTCAGTGATCTATCTACCTGCTCTTTAAATACTGTCAGTGATCTATCTACCTGCTCTTTAAATACAGTCAGTGATCTATCTACCTGCTCTATCAATACTGTCAGAGATCTATCTACCTCCTCTTTAAATACTGTCAGTCATCTATCTACCTCCTCTATAAATACTGTCAGTGATCTATCTACCTGCTCTTTAAATACTGTCACTGATCTATCTACCTACTCTTTAAATACTGTCAGTGATCTATCTGCCTGCTCTTTAAATACTGTCAGTGATCTATCTACCTGCTCTTTAAATACTGTCAGTGATCTATCTACCTTCTCTTTAAATACTGTCAGTGATCTATCTACCTGCTCTTTAAATAACGTCAGTGATCTATCTACCTGCTCTTTAAATACTGTCAGTGAACTATCTACCTCCTCTTTAAATACTCTCAGTGATCTATCTACCTGCTCTTTAAATATTGTCAGTGATCTATCTACCTCCTCTTTAAATACTGTCAGTGATCTATCTACCTCCTCTTTAAAGACTGTCACTGATCTATCAACCTGGTCTTCAAATACTGTAAGCGATCTCTCCACCTCCTCTACAAATACTGTCAGTGATCTATCTACCTGCTCTTTAAATACTGTCAGCGATCACTCTACCTCCTCTTTAAATACTGTCAGTGATCCATCTACCTCCTCTATAAATACTGTCAGTGATCTATCTACCTGCTCTTTAAATACTGTCAGTGATCTCTCTACCTCCTCTTTAAATACTGTCAGAGATCCAGCTACCTCCTCTTTAAATACTGTCAGTGATCTATGTACCTGCTCTTTAAATACTGTCAGTGATCTATCTACCTGCTCTTTAAGTACTGTCAGTGATCTATCTACCTGCTCTTTAAATACTGTCAGTGATCTATCTACCTGCTCTATCAATACTGACAGAGATCTATCTACCTCCTCTTTAAATACTGTCAGTCATCTATCTACCTCCTCTTTAAATACTGTCAGTGATCTATCTACCTGCTCTTTAAATACTGTCACTGATCTATCTACCTACTCTTTAAATACTGTCAGTGATCTATCCACCTCCTCTTTAAGTACTGTCAGTGATCTATCTACCTTCTCTTTAAATACTGTCAGTGATCTATCTGCCTGCTCTTTAAATACTGTCAGTGATCTATCTACCTGCTCTTTAAATACTGTCAGTGATCTATCTACCTGCTCTTTAAATACTGTCAGTGAACTATCTACCTCCTCTTTAAATACTCTCAGTGATCTATCTACCTGCTCTTTAAATATTGTCAGTGATCTATCTACCTCCTCTTTAAATACTGTCACTGATCTATCTACCTGCTCTTCAAATACTGTTAGCGATCTCTCCACCTCCTCTTCAAATACTGTCAGTGATCTATCTACCTCCTCTTTAAATACTGTCAGAGATCTATCTACCTGCTCTTAAAATACTGTCAGTGATCTATCTACCTCCTCTTTAAATACTGTCAGTGATCTATCTACCTCCTCTTTAAATGCTGTCAGAGATCTATCTACCTGCTCTTTAAATAATGTCAGTGATCTATCAACCTCCTCTTTAAATACTGTCAGTGATCTATCTACCTGCTCTTTAAATACTGTCAGCGATCACTCTACCTCCTCTTTAAATACTGTCAGTGATCCATCTACCTCCTCTATAAATACTGTCAGTGATCTATCTACCTGCTCTTTAAATACTGTCAGTGATCTATCTACCTGCTCTTTAAATACTGTCAGTGATCTCTCTACCTCCTCTTTAAATACTGTCAGTGATCCAGCTACCTCCTCTTTAAATACTGTCAGTGATCTATCTACCTGCTCTTTAAATACTGTCAGTGATCTATCTACCTGCTCTTTAAATACTGTCAGTGATCTATCTACCTGCTCTTTAAATACTGTCAGTGAGCTATCTACCTGCTCTTTAAATACAGTCAGTGATCTATCTACCTGCTCTATCAATACTGTCAGAGATCTATCTACCTCCTCTTTAAATACTGTCAGTCATCTATCTACCTCCTCTATAAATACTGTCAGTGATCTATCTACCTGCTCTTTAAATACTGTCACTGATCTATCTACCTACTCTTTAAATACTGTCAGTGATCTATCTGCCTGCTCTTTAAATACTGTCAGTGATCTATCTACCTGCTCTTTAAATACTGTCAGTGATCTATCTACCTTCTCTTTAAATACTGTCAGTGATCTATCTACCTGCTCTTTAAATAACGTCAGTGATCTATCTACCTGCTCTTTAAATACTGTCAGTGAACTATCTACCTCCTCTTTAAATACTCTCAGTGATCTATCTACCTGCTCTTTAAATATTGTCAGTGATCTATCTACCTCCTCTTTAAATACTGTCAGTGATCTATCTACCTCCTCTTTAAAGACTGTCACTGATCTATCAACCTGGTCTTCAAATACTGTAAGCGATCTCTCCACCTCCTCTACAAATACTGTCAGTGATCTATCTACCTGCTCTTTAAATACTGTCAGCGATCACTCTACCTCCTCTTTAAATACTGTCAGTGATCCATCTACCTCCTCTATAAATACTGTCAGTGATCTATCTACCTGCTCTTTAAATACTGTCAGTGATCTCTCTACCTCCTCTTTAAATACTGTCAGTGATCCAGCTACCTCCTCTTTAAATACTGTCAGTGATCTATGTACCTGCTCTTTAAATACTGTCAGTGATCTATCTACCTGCTCTTTAAGTACTGTCAGTGATCTATCTACCTGCTCTTTAAATACTGTCAGTGATCTATCTACCTGCTCTATCAATACTGTCAGAGATCTATCTACCTCCTCTTTAAATACTGTCAGTCATCTATCTACCTCCTCTTTAAATACTGTCAGTGATCTATCTACCTGCTCTTTAAATACTGTCACTGATCTATCTACCTACTCTTTAAATACTGTCAGTGATCTATCCACCTCCTCTTTAAATACTGTCAGTGATCTATCTACCTGCTCTTTAAATACTGTCAGCAATCTCTCTAACTCCTCTTTAAATACTGTCAGTGATCTATCTCCCTCCTCTTTAAATACTGTCAGTGATCTATCTACCTGCTCTTTAAATACTGTCAGCGATCACTCTACCTCCTCTTTAAATACTGTCAGTGATCCATCTACCTCCTCTATAAATACTGTCAGTGATCTATCTACCTGCTCTTTAAATACTGTCACTGATCTATCTACCACCTCTTTAAATACTGTCAGTGATCTATCTACCTGCTCTTTAAATACTGTCAGTGATCTCTCTACCTCCTCTTTAAATACTGTCAGTGATCCAGCTACCTCCTCTTTAAATACTGTCAGTGATCTATCTACCTGCTCTTTAAATACTGTCAGTGATCTATCTACCTCCTCTTTAAATACTGTCAGTCATCTACCTACCTCCTCTTTAAATACTGTCAGTGATCTATCTACCTGCTCTTTAAATACTGTCACTGATCTATCTACCTACTCTTTAAATACTGTCAGTGATCTATCTTGCCTGCTCTTTAAATACTGTCAGTGATCTATCTACCTGCTCTTTAAATATTGTCAGTGATCTATCTACCTCCTCTTTAAATACTGTCAGTGATCTATCTACCTCCTCCTTAAAGACTGTCACTGATCTATCTACCTGCTCTTCAAATACTGTTAGCGATCTCTCCACCTCCTCTTCAAATACTGTCAGTGATCTATCTACCTGCTCTTTAAATACTGTCAGTGATCTATCTACCTGCTCTTTAAATACTGTCAGTGATCTATCTACCTGCTCTTTAAATACTGTCAGTGAGCTATCTACCTGCTCTTTAAATACAGTCAGTGATCTATCTACCTGCTCTATCAATACTGTCAGAGATCTATCTACCTCCTCTTTAAATACTGTCAGTCATCTATCTACCTCCTCTATAAATACTGTCAGTGATCTATCTACCTGCTCTTTAAATACTGTCACTGATCTATCTACCTACTCTTTAAATACTGTCAGTGATCTATCTGCCTGCTCTTTAAATACTGTCAGTGATCTATCTACCTGCTCTTTAAATACTGTCAGTGATCTATCTACCTTCTCTTTAAATACTGTCAGTGATCTATCTACCTGCTCTTTAAATAACGTCAGTGATCTATCTACCTGCTCTTTAAATACTGTCAGTGAACTATCTACCTCCTCTTTAAATACTCTCAGTGATCTATCTACCTGCTCTTTAAATATTGTCAGTGATCTATCTACCTCCTCTTTAAATACTGTCAGTGATCTATCTACCTCCTCTTTAAAGACTGTCACTGATCTATCAACCTGGTCTTCAAATACTGTAAGCGATCTCTCCACCTCCTCTACAAATACTGTCAGTGATCTATCTACCTGCTCTTTAAATACTGTCAGCGATCACTCTACCTCCTCTTTAAATACTGTCAGTGATCCATCTACCTCCTCTATAAATACTGTCAGTGATCTATCTACCTGCTCTTTAAATACTGTCAGTGATCTCTCTACCTCCTCTTTAAATACTGTCAGTGATCCAGCTACCTCCTCTTTAAATACTGTCAGTGATCTATGTACCTGCTCTTTAAATACTGTCAGTGATCTATCTACCTGCTCTTTAAGTACTGTCAGTGATCTATCTACCTGCTCTTTAAATACTGTCAGTGATCTATCTACCTGCTCTATCAATACTGTCAGAGATCTATCTACCTCCTCTTTAAATACTGTCAGTCATCTATCTACCTCCTCTTTAAATACTGTCAGTGATCTATCTACCTGCTCTTTAAATACTGTCACTGATCTATCTACCTACTCTTTAAATACTGTCAGTGATCTATCCACCTCCTCTTTAAATACTGTCAGTGATCTATCTACCTGCTCTTTAAATACTGTCAGCAATCTCTCTAACTCCTCTTTAAATACTGTCAGTGATCTATCTCCCTCCTCTTTAAATACTGTCAGTGATCTATCTACCTGCTCTTTAAATACTGTCAGCGATCACTCTACCTCCTCTTTAAATACTGTCAGTGATCCATCTACCTCCTCTATAAATACTGTCAGTGATCTATCTACCTGCTCTTTAAATACTGTCACTGATCTATCTACCACCTCTTTAAATACTGTCAGTGATCTATCTACCTGCTCTTTAAATACTGTCAGTGATCTCTCTACCTCCTCTTTAAATACTGTCAGTGATCCAGCTACCTCCTCTTTAAATACTGTCAGTGATCTATCTACCTGCTCTTTAAATACTGTCAGTGATCTATCTACCTCCTCTTTAAATACTGTCAGTCATCTACCTACCTCCTCTTTAAATACTGTCAGTGATCTATCTACCTGCTCTTTAAATACTGTCACTGATCTATCTACCTACTCTTTAAATACTGTCAGTGATCTATCTTGCCTGCTCTTTAAATACTGTCAGTGATCTATCTACCTGCTCTTTAAATATTGTCAGTGATCTATCTACCTCCTCTTTAAATACTGTCAGTGATCTATCTACCTCCTCCTTAAAGACTGTCACTGATCTATCTACCTGCTCTTCAAATACTGTTAGCGATCTCTCCACCTCCTCTTCAAATACTGTCAGTGATCTATCTACCTGCTCTTTAAATACTGTCAGCGATCACTCTACCTCCTCTTTAAATACTGTCAGTGATCCATCTACCTCCTCTATAAATACTGTCAGTGATCTATCTACCTGCTCTTTAAATACTGTCAGTGATCTATCTACCTGCTCTTTAAATACTGTCAGTGATCTCTCTACCTCCTCTTTAAATACTGTCAGTGATCCAGCTACCTCCTCTTTAAATACTGTCAGTGATCTATCTACCTGCTCTTTAAATACTGTCAGTGATCTATCTACCTGCTCTTTAAATACTGTCAGTGATCTATCTACCTGCTCTTTAAATACTGTCAGTGATCTATCTACCTGCTCTTTAAATACAGTCAGTGATCTATCTACCTGCTCTATCAATACTGTCAGAGATCTATCTACCTCCTCTTTAAATACTGTCAGTCATCTATCTACCTCCTCTATAAATACTGTCAGTGATCTATCTACCTGCTCTTTAAATACTGTCACTGATCTATCTACCTACTCTTTAAATACTGTCAGTGATCTATCTGCCTGCTCTTTAAATACTGTCAGTGATCTATCTACCTGCTCTTTAAATACTGTCAGTGATCTATCTACCTTCTCTTTAAATACTGTCAGTGATCTATCTACCTGCTCTTTAAATAACGTCAGTGATCTATCTACCTGCTCTTTAAATACTGTCAGTGAACTATCTACCTCCTCTTTAAATACTCTCAGTGATCTATCTACCTGCTCTTTAAATATTGTCAGTGATCTATCTACCTCCTCTTTAAATACTGTCAGTGATCTATCTACCTCCTCTTTAAAGACTGTCACTGATCTATCAACCTGGTCTTCAAATACTGTAAGCGATCTCTCCACCTCCTCTACAAATACTGTCAGTGATCTATCTACCTGCTCTTTAAATACTGTCAGCGATCACTCTACCTCCTCTTTAAATACTGTCAGTGATCCATCTACCTCCTCTATAAATACTGTCAGTGATCTATCTACCTGCTCTTTAAATACTGTCAGTGATCTCTCTACCTCCTCTTTAAATACTGTCAGAGATCCAGCTACCTCCTCTTTAAATACTGTCAGTGATCTATGTACCTGCTCTTTAAATACTGTCAGTGATCTATCTACCTGCTCTTTAAGTACTGTCAGTGATCTATCTACCTGCTCTTTAAATACTGTCAGTGATCTATCTACCTGCTCTATCAATACTGACAGAGATCTATCTACCTCCTCTTTAAATACTGTCAGTCATCTATCTACCTCCTCTTTAAATACTGTCAGTGATCTATCTACCTGCTCTTTAAATACTGTCACTGATCTATCTACCTACTCTTTAAATACTGTCAGTGATCTATCCACCTCCTCTTTAAGTACTGTCAGTGATCTATCTACCTTCTCTTTAAATACTGTCAGTGATCTATCTGCCTGCTCTTTAAATACTGTCAGTGATCTATCTACCTGCTCTTTAAATACTGTCAGTGATCTATCTACCTGCTCTTTAAATACTGTCAGTGAACTATCTACCTCCTCTTTAAATACTCTCAGTGATCTATCTACCTGCTCTTTAAATATTGTCAGTGATCTATCTACCTCCTCTTTAAATACTGTCACTGATCTATCTACCTGCTCTTCAAATACTGTTAGCGATCTCTCCACCTCCTCTTCAAATACTGTCAGTGATCTATCTACCTCCTCTTTAAATACTGTCAGAGATCTATCTACCTGCTCTTAAAATACTGTCAGTGATCTATCTACCTCCTCTTTAAATACTGTCAGTGATCTATCTACCTCCTCTTTAAATGCTGTCAGAGATCTATCTACCTGCTCTTTAAATAATGTCAGTGATCTATCAACCTCCTCTTTAAATACTGTCAGTGATCTATCTACCTGCTCTTTAAATACTGTCAGTGATCTATCTACCTCCTCTTTAAATACTGTCAGTGATCTATCTACCTCCTCTATAAATACTGTCAGTCATCTATCTACCTCCTCTTTAAATACTGTCAGAGATCGATCTACCTCCTCTTTAAATACTGTCAGTGATCTATCTACCTGCTCTTTAAATACTGTCAGTGATCTATGTACCTCCTCTTTAAATACTGCCCGTGATCTAGCTACCTGCTCTTTAAATACTGTCAGTGATCTATCTACCTGCTCTTTAAATACTGTCAGTGATCTATCTACCTCCTCTTTAAATACTGTCAGTGATCTATCTACCTGCTCTTAAAATACTGTCAGTGATCTATCTACCTGCTCTTAAAATACTGTCAGTGATCTATCTACCTCCTCTTTAAATACTGTCAGTGATCTATCTACCTCCTCTTTAAATACTGTCAGTGATCTATCTACCTGCTCTTTAAATACTGTAAGCGATCTCTCCACCTCCTCTACAAATACTGTCAGTGATCTATCTACCTGCTCTTTAAATACTGTCAGCGATCACTCTACCTCCTCTTTAAATACAGTCAGTGATCCCCATCTACCTCCTCTATAAATACTGTCAGTGATCTATCTACCTGCTCTTTAAATACTGTCACTGATCTATCTACCACCTCTTTAAATACTGTCAGTGATCTATCTACCTGCTCTTTAAATACTGTCAGTGATCTCTCTACCTCCTCTTTAAATAACGTCAGTGATCTATCTACCTGCTCTTTAAATACTGTCAGTGAACTATCTACCTCCTCTTTAAATACTCTCAGTGATCTATCTACCTGCTCTTTAAATATTGTCAGTGATCTATCTACCTCCTCTTTAAATACTGTCAGTGATCTATCTACCTCCTCTTTAAAGACTGTCACTGATCTATCAACCTGGTCTTCAAATACTGTAAGCGATCTCTCCACCTCCTCTACAAATACTGTCAGTGATCTATCTACCTGCTCTTTAAATACTGTCAGCGATCACTCTACCTCCTCTTTAAATACTGTCAGTGATCCATCTACCTCCTCTATAAATACTGTCAGTGATCTATCTACCTGCTCTTTAAATACTGTCAGTGATCTCTCTACCTCCTCTTTAAATACTGTCAGAGATCCAGCTACCTCCTCTTTAAATACTGTCAGTGATCTATGTACCTGCTCTTTAAATACTGTCAGTGATCTATCTACCTGCTCTTTAAGTACTGTCAGTGATCTATCTACCTGCTCTTTAAATACTGTCAGTGATCTATCTACCTGCTCTATCAATACTGACAGAGATCTATCTACCTCCTCTTTAAATACTGTCAGTCATCTATCTACCTCCTCTTTAAATACTGTCAGTGATCTATCTACCTGCTCTTTAAATACTGTCACTGATCTATCTACCTACTCTTTAAATACTGTCAGTGATCTATCCACCTCCTCTTTAAGTACTGTCAGTGATCTATCTACCTTCTCTTTAAATACTGTCAGTGATCTATCTGCCTGCTCTTTAAATACTGTCAGTGATCTATCTACCTGCTCTTTAAATACTGTCAGTGATCTATCTACCTGCTCTTTAAATACTGTCAGTGAACTATCTACCTCCTCTTTAAATACTCTCAGTGATCTATCTACCTGCTCTTTAAATATTGTCAGTGATCTATCTACCTCCTCTTTAAATACTGTCACTGATCTATCTACCTGCTCTTCAAATACTGTTAGCGATCTCTCCACCTCCTCTTCAAATACTGTCAGTGATCTATCTACCTCCTCTTTAAATACTGTCAGAGATCTATCTACCTGCTCTTAAAATACTGTCAGTGATCTAACTACCTCCTCTTTAAATACTGTCAGTGATCTATCTACCTCCTCTTTAAATGCTGTCAGAGATCTATCTACCTGCTCTTTAAATAATGTCAGTGATCTATCAACCTCCTCTTTAAATACTGTCAGTGATCTATCTACCTGCTCTTTAAATACTGTCAGTGATCTATCTACCTCCTCTTTAAATACTGTCAGTGATCTATCTACCTCCTCTATAAATACTGTCAGTCATCTATCTACCTCCTCTTTAAATACTGTCAGAGATCGATCTACCTCCTCTTTAAATACTGTCAGTGATCTATCTACCTGCTCTTTAAATACTGTCAGTGATCTATGTACCTCCTCTTTAAATACTGCCCGTGATCTAGCTACCTGCTCTTTAAATACTGTCACTGATCTATCTACCTACTCTTTAAATACTGTCAGTGATCTATCCACCTCCTCTTTAAGTACTGTCAGTGATCTATCTACCTTCTCTTTAAATACTGTCAGTGATCTATCTGCCTGCTCTTTAAATACTGTCAGTGATCTATCTACCTGCTCTTTAAATACTGTCAGTGATCTATCTACCTGCTCTTTAAATACTGTCAGTGAACTATCTACCTCCTCTTTAAATACTCTCAGTGATCTATCTACCTGCTCTTTAAATATTGTCAGTGATCTATCTACCTCCTCTTTAAATACTGTCACTGATCTATCTACCTGCTCTTCAAATACTGTTAGCGATCTCTCCACCTCCTCTTCAAATACTGTCAGTGATCTATCTACCTCCTCTTTAAATACTGTCAGAGATCTATCTACCTGCTCTTAAAATACTGTCAGTGATCTATCTACCTCCTCTTTAAATACTGTCAGTGATCTATCTACCTCCTCTTTAAATGCTGTCAGAGATCTATCTACCTGCTCTTTAAATAATGTCAGTGATCTATCAACCTCCTCTTTAAATACTGTCAGTGATCTATCTACCTGCTCTTTAAATACTGTCAGTGATCTATCTACCTCCTCTTTAAATACTGTCAGTGATCTATCTACCTCCTCTATAAATACTGTCAGTCATCTATCTACCTCCTCTTTAAATACTGTCAGAGATCGATCTACCTCCTCTTTAAATACTGTCAGTGATCTATCTACCTGCTCTTTAAATACTGTCAGTGATCTATGTACCTCCTCTTTAAATACTGCCCGTGATCTAGCTACCTGCTCTTTAAATACTGTCAGTGATCTATCTACCTGCTCTTTAAATACTGTCAGTGATCTATCTACCTCCTCTTTAAATACTGTCAGTGATCTATCTACCTGCTCTTAAAATACTGTCAGTGATCTATCTACCTGCTCTTAAAATACTGTCAGTGATCTATCTACCTCCTCTTTAAATACTGTCAGTGATCTATCTACCTCCTCTTTAAATACTGTCAGTGATCTATCTACCTGCTCTTTAAATACTGTAAGCGATCTCTCCACCTCCTCTACAAATACTGTCAGTGATCTATCTACCTGCTCTTTAAATACTGTCAGTGAACTATCTACCTCCTCTTTAAATACTCTCAGTGATCTATCTACCTGCTCTTTAAATATTGTCAGTGATCTATCTACCTCCTCTTTAAATACTGTCACTGATCTATCTACCTGCTCTTCAAATACTGTTAGCGATCTCTCCACCTCCTCTTCAAATACTGTCAGTGATCTATCTACCTCCTCTTTAAATACTGTCAGAGATCTATCTACCTGCTCTTAAAATACTGTCAGTGATCTATCTACCTCCTCTTTAAATACTGTCAGTGATCTATCTACCTCCTCTTTAAATGCTGTCAGAGATCTATCTACCTGCTCTTTAAATAATGTCAGTGATCTATCAACCTCCTCTTTAAATACTGTCAGTGATCTATCTACCTGCTCTTTAAATACTGTCAGTGATCTATCTACCTCCTCTTTAAATACTGTCAGTGATCTATCTACCTCCTCTATAAATACTGTCAGTCATCTATCTACCTCCTCTTTAAATACTGTCAGAGATCGATCTACCTCCTCTTTAAATACTGTCAGTGATCTATCTACCTGCTCTTTAAATACTGTCAGTGATCTATGTACCTCCTCTTTAAATACTGCCCGTGATCTAGCTACCTGCTCTTTAAATACTGTCAGTGATCTATCTACCTGCTCTTTAAATACTGTCAGTGATCTATCTACCTCCTCTTTAAATACTGTCAGTGATCTATCTACCTGCTCTTAAAATACTGTCAGTGATCTATCTACCTGCTCTTAAAATACTGTCAGTGATCTATCTACCTCCTCTTTAAATACTGTCAGTGATCTATCTACCTCCTCTTTAAATACTGTCAGTGATCTATCTACCTGCTCTTTAAATACTGTAAGCGATCTCTCCACCTCCTCTACAAATACTGTCAGTGATCTATCTACCTGCTCTTTAAATACTGTCAGCGATCACTCTACCTCCTCTTTAAATACAGTCAGTGATCCCCATCTACCTCCTCTATAAATACTGTCAGTGATCTATCTACCTGCTCTTTAAATACTGTCACTGATCTATCTACCACCTCTTTAAATACTGTCAGTGATCTATCTACCTGCTCTTTAAATACTGTCAGTGATCTCTCTACCTCCTCTTTAAATACTGTCAGTGATCCAGCTACCTCCTCTTTAAATACTGTCAGTGATCTATCTACCTGCTCTTTAAACATTGTCAGTGATCTATCTACCTCCTCTTTAAATACTTGTCAGTGATCTATCTACCTCCTCCTTAAAGACTGTCACTGATCTATCTACCTGCTCTTCAAATACTGTTAGCGATCTCTCCACCTCCTCTTCAAATACTGTCAGTGATCTATCTACCTGCTCTTTAAATACTGTCAGCGATCACTCTACCTCCTCTTTAAATACTGCCAGTGATCCATCTACCTCCTCTATAAATACTGTCAGTGATCTATCTACCTGCTCTTTAAATACTGTCAGTGATCTATCTACCTGCTCTTTAAATACTGTCAGTGATCTCTCTACCTCCTCTTTAAATACTGTCAGTGATCCAGCTACCTCCTCTTTAAATACTGTCAGTGATCTATCTACCTGCTCTTTAAATACTGTCAGTGATCTATCTACCTGCTCTTTAAATACTGTCAGTGATCTATCTACCTGCTCTTTAAATACTGTCAGTGATCTATCTACCTGCTCTTTAAATACAGTCAGTGATCTATCTACCTGCTCTATCAATACTGTCAGAGATCTATCTACCTCCTCTTTAAATACTGTCAGTCATCTATCTACCTCCTCTTTAAATACTGTCAGTGATCTATCTACCTGCTCTTTAAATACTGTCACTGATCTATCTACCTACTCTTTAAATACTGTCAGTGATCTATCTGCCTGCTCTTTAAATACTGTCAGTGATCTATCTACCTGCTCTTTAAATACTGTCAGTGATCTATCTACCTTCTCTTTAAATACTGTCAGTGATCTATCTACCTGCTCTTTAAATAACGTCAGTGATCTATCTACCTGCTCTTTAAATACTGTCAGTGAACGATCTACCTCCTCTTTAAATACTCTCAGTGATCTATCTACCTGCTCTTTAAATATTGTCAGTTTTCTATCTACCTCCTCTTTAAATACTGTCAGTGATCTATCTACCTCCTCTTTAAAGACTGTCACTGATCTATCTACCTGGTCTTCAAATACTGTAAGCGATCTTTCCACCTCCTCTACAAATACTGTCAGTGATCTATCTACCTGCTCTTTAAATACTGTCAGCGATCACTCTACCTCCTCTTTAAATACTGTCAGTGATCCATCTACCTCCTCTATAAATACTGTCAGTGATCTATCTACCTGCTCTTTAAATACTGTCAGTGATCTCTCTACCTCCTCTTTAAATACTGTCAGTGATCCAGCTACCTGCTCTTTAAATACTGTCAGTGATCTATCTACCTGCTCTTTAAATACTGTCACTGATCTATCTACCTGCTCTTCAAATACTGTTAGCGATCTCTCCACCTCCTCTTCAAATACTGTCAGTGATCTATCTACCTCCTCTTTAAATACTGTCAGAGATCTATCTACCTGCTCTTAAAATACTGTCAGTGATCTATCTACCTCCTCTTTAAATACTGTCAGTGATCTATCTACCTCCTCTTTAAATGCTGTCAGAGATCTATCTACCTGCTCTTTAAATAATGTCAGTGATCTATCAACCTCCTCTTTAAATACTGTCAGTGATCTATCTACCTGCTCTTTAAATACTGTCAGTGATCTATCTACCTGCTCTTTAAATACTGTCAGTGATCTATCTACCTCCTCTATAAATACTGTCAGTCATCTATCTACCTCCTCTTTAAATACTGTCAGAGATCGATCTACCTCCTCTTTAAATACTGTCAGTGATCTATCTACCTGCTCTTTAAATACTGTCAGTGATCTATGTACCTCCTCTTTAAATACTGTCAGTGATCTATCTACCTCCTCTTTAAATACTGTCAGTGATCTATCTACCTGCTCTTAAAATACTGTCAGTGATCTATCTACCTCCTCTTTAAATACTGTCAGTGATCTATCTACCTCCTCTTTAAATACTGTCAGTGATCTATCTACCTGCTCTTTAAATACTGTCAGCGATCACTGTACCTCCTCTTTAAATACTGTCAGTGATCTATCTACCTCCTCTTTAAATACTGTCAGTGATCTATCTACCTCCTCTTTAAATACTGTCAGTGATCTATCTACCTCCTCTTTAAATACTGTCACTGATCTATCTACCTGCTCTTTAAATACTGTCACTGATCTATCTACCTGCTCTTTAAATACTGTCAGTGATCTATCTACCTGCTCTTTAAATACTGTCAGTGATCTATCTACCTGCTCTTTAAATACTGTCAGCAATCTCTCTAACTCCTCTTTAAATACTGTCAGTGATCTATCTCCCTCCTCTTTAAATACTGTCAGTGATCTATCTACCTGCTCTTTAAATACTGTCAGCGATCACTCTACCTCCTCTTTAAATACTGTCAGTGATCCATCTACCTCCTCTATAAATACTGTCAGTGATCTATCTACCTGCTCTTTAAATACTGTCACTGATCTATCTACCACCTCTTTAAATACTGTCAGTGATCTATCTACCTGCTCTTTAAATACTGTAAGCGATCTCTCCACCTCCTCTACAAATACTGTCAGTGATCTATCTACCTGCTCTTTAAATACTGTCAGCGATCACTCTACCTCCTCTTTAAATACTGTCAGTGATCCATCTACCTCCTCTATAAATACTGTCAGTGATCTATCTACCTGCTCTTTAAATACTGTCACTGATCTATCTACCACCTCTTTAAATACTGTCAGTGATCTATCTACCTGCTCTTTAAATACTGTCAGTGATCTCTCTACCTCCTCTTTAAATACTGTCAGTGATCCAGCTACCTCCTCTTTAAATACTGTCAGTGATCTATCTACCTGCTCTTTAAATACTGTCAGTGATCTATCTACCTCCTCTTTAAATACTGTCAGTCATCTACCTACCTCCTCTTTAAATACTGTCAGTGATCTATCTACCTGCTCTTTAAATACTGTCACTGATCTATCTACCTACTCTTTAAATACTGTCAGTGATCTATCTTGCCTGCTCTTTAAATACTGTCAGTGATCTATCTACCTGCTCTTTAAATATTGTCAGTGATCTATCTACCTCCTCTTTAAATACTGTCAGTGATCTATCTACCCCCTCCTTAAAGACTGTCACTGATCTATCTACCTGCTCTTCAAATACTGTTAGCGATCTCTCCACCTCCTCTTCAAATACTGTCAGTGATCTATCTACCTGCTCTTTAAATACTGTCAGCGATCACTCTACCTCCTCTTTAAATACTGTCAGTGATCCATCTACCTCCTCTATAAATACTGTCAGTGATCTATCTACCTGCTCTTTAAATACTGTCAGTGATCTATCTACCTGCTCTTTAAATACTGTCAGTGATCTCTCTACCTCCTCTTTAAATACTGTCAGTGATCCAGCTACCTCCTCTTTAAATACTGTCAGTGATCTATCTACCTGCTCTTTAAATACTGTCAGTGATCTATCTACCTGCTCTTTAAATACTGTCAGTGATCTATCTACCTGCTCTTTAAATACTGTCAGTGATCTATCTACCTGCTCTTTAAATACAGTCAGTGATCTATCTACCTGCTCTATCAATACTGTCAGAGATCTATCTACCTCCTCTTTAAATACTGTCAGTCATCTATCTACCTCCTCTATAAATACTGTCAGTGATCTATCTACCTGCTCTTTAAATACTGTCACTGATCTATCTACCTACTCTTTAAATACTGTCAGTGATCTATCTGCCTGCTCTTTAAATACTGTCAGTGATCTATCTACCTGCTCTTTAAATACTGTCAGTGATCTATCTACCTTCTCTTTAAATACTGTCAGTGATCTATCTACCTGCTCTTTAAATAACGTCAGTGATCTATCTACCTGCTCTTTAAATACTGTCAGTGAACTATCTACCTCCTCTTTAAATACTCTCAGTGATCTATCTACCTGCTCTTTAAATATTGTCAGTGATCTATCTACCTCCTCTTTAAATACTGTCAGTGATCTATCTACCTCCTCTTTAAAGACTGTCACTGATCTATCAACCTGGTCTTCAAATACTGTAAGCGATATCTCCACCTCCTCTACAAATACTGTCAGTGATCTATCTACCTGCTCTTTAAATACTGTCAGCGATCACTCTACCTCCTCTTTAAATACTGTCAGTGATCCATCTACCTCCTCTATAAATACTGTCAGTGATCTATCTACCTGCTCTTTAAATACTGTCAGTGATCTCTCTACCTCCTCTTTAAATACTGTCAGTGATCCAGCTACCTCCTCTTTAAATACTGTCAGTGATCTATGTACCTGCTCTTTAAATACTGTCAGTGATCTATCTACCTGCTCTTTAAGTACTGTCAGTGATCTATCTACCTGCTCTTTAAATACTGTCAGTGATCTATCTATCTGCTCTATCAATACAGTCAGAGATCTATCTACCTCCTCTTTAAATACTGTCAGTCATCTATCTACCTCCTCTTTAAATACTGTCAGTGATCTATCTACCTGCTCTTTAAATACTGTCACTGATCTATCTACCTACTCTTTAAATACTGTCAGTGATCTATCCACCTCCTCTTTAAGTACTGTCAGTGATCTATCTACCTTCTCTTTAAATACTGTCAGTGATCTATCTGCCTGCTCTTTAAATAACGTCAGTGATCTATCTACCTGCTCTTTAAATACTGTCAGTCATCTATCTACCTCCTCTTTAAATACTGTCAGTGATCTATCTACCTGCTCTTTAAATACTGTCACTGATCTATCTACCTACTCTTTAAATACTGTCAGTGATCTATCCACCTCCTCTTTAAGTACTGTCAGTGATCTATCTACCTTCTCTTTAAATACTGTCAGTGATCTATCTGCCTGCTCTTTAAATACTGTCAGTGATCTATCTGCCTGCTCTTTAAATACTGTCAGTGATCTATCTACCTGCTCTTTAAATACTGTCAGTGATCTATCTACCTGCTCTTTAAATACTGTCAGTGAACTATCTACCTCCTCTTTAAATACTCTCAGTGATCTATCTACCTGCTCTTTAAATATTGTCAGTGATCTATCTACCTCCTATTTAAATACTGTCACTGATCTATCTACCTGCTCTTCAAATACTGTTAGCGATCTCTCCACCTCCTCTTCAAATACTGTCAGTGAACTATCTACCACATCTTTAAATACTCTCAGTGATCTATCTACCTCCTCTTTAAATACTGTCAGAGATCGATCTACCTCCTCTTTAAATACTGTCAGTGATCTATCTACCTGCTCTTTAAATACTGTCAGTGATCTATGTACCTCCTCTTTAAATACTGCCCGTGATCTAGCTACCTGCTCTTTAAATACTGTTAGTGATCTATCTACCTGCTCTTTAAATACTGTCAGTGATCTATCTACCTCCTCTTTAAATACTGTCAGTGATCTATCTACCTGCTCTTAAAATACTGTCAGTGATCTATCTACCTGCTCTTAAAATACTGTCAGTGATCTATCTACCTCCTCTTTAAATACTGTCAGTGATCCTGCTACCTCCTCTTTAAATACTGTCAGTGATCTATCTACCTTCTCTTTAAATATTGTCAGTGATCTATCTACCTCCTCTTTAAATACTTGTCAGTGATCTATCTACCTCCTCCTTAAAGACTGTCACTGATCTATCTACCTGCTCTTCAAATACTGTTAGCGATCTCTCCACCTCCTCTTCAAATACTGTCAGTGATCTATCTACCTGCTCTTTAAATACTGTCAGCGATCACTCTACCTCCTCTTTAAATACTGTCAGTGATCCATCTACCTCCTCTATAAATACTGTCAGTGATCTATCTACCTGCTCTTTAAATACTGTCAGTGATCTATCTACCTGCTCTTTAAATACTGTCACTGATCTCTCTACCTCCTCTTTAAATACTGTCAGTGATCCAGCTACCTCCTCTTTAAATACTGTCAGTGATCTATCTACCTGCTCTTTAAATACTGTCAGTGATCTATCTACCTGCTCTTTAAATACTGTCAGTGATCTATCTACCTGCTCTTTAAATACTGTCAGTGATCTATCTACCTGCTCTTTAAATACAGTCAGTGATCTATCTACCTGCTCTATCAATACTGTCAGAGATCTATCTACCTCCTCTTTAAATACTGTCAGTCATCTATCTACCTCCTCTTTAAATACTGTCAGTGATCTATCTACCTGCTCTTTAAATACTGTCACTGATCTATCTACCTACTCTTTAAATACTGTCAGTGATCTATCTGCCTGCTCTTTAAATACTGTCAGTGATCTATCTACCTGCTCTTTAAATACTGTCAGTGATCTATCTACCTTCTCTTTAAATACTGTCAGTGATCTATCTACCTGCTCTTTAAATAACGTCAGTGATCTATCTACCTGCTCTTTAAATACTGTCAGTGAACTATCTACCTCCTCTTTAAATACTCTCAGTGATCTATCTACCTGCTCTTTAAATATTGTCAGTTTTCTATCTACCTCCTCTTTAAATACTGTCAGTGATCTATCTACCTCCTCTTTAAAGACTGTCACTGATCTATCTACCTGGTCTTCAAATACTGTAAGCGATCTCTCCACCTCCTCTACAAATACTGTCAGTGATCTATCTACCTGCTCTTTAAATACTGTCAGCGATCACTCTACCTCCTCTTTAAATACTGTCAGTGATCCATCTACCTCCTCTATAAATACTGTCAGTGATCTATCTACCTGCTCTTTAAATACTGTCAGTGATCTCTCTACCTCCTCTTTAAATACTGTCAGTGATCCAGCTACCTCCTCTTTAAATACTGTCAGTGATCTATCTACCTGCTCTTTAAATACTGTCACTGATCTATCTACCTACTCTTTAAATACTGTCAGTGATCTATCCACCTCCTCTTTAAGTACTGTCAGTGATCTATCTACCTTCTCTTTAAATACTGTCAGTGATCCATCTGCCTGCTCTTTAAATACTGTCAGTGATCTATCTGCCTGCTCTTTAAATACTGTCAGTGATCTATCTACCTGCTCTTTAAATACTGTCAGTGATCTATCTACCTGCTCTTTAAATATTGTCAGTGATCTATCTACCTCCCCTTTAAATACTGTCAGTGATCTATCTACCTCCTCTTTAAATACTGTCACTGATCTATCTACCTGCTCTTCAAATACTGTTAGCGATCTCTCCACCTCCTCTTCAAATACTGTCAGTGATCTATCTACCTCCTCTTTAAATACTGTCAGAGATCTATCTACCTGCTCTTAAAATACTGTCAGTGATCTATCTACCTCCTCTTTAAATGCTGTCAGAGATCTATCTACCTGCTCTTTAAATAATGTCAGTGATCTATCAACCTCCTCTTTAAATACTGTCAGTGATCTATCTACCTGCTCTTTAAATACTGTCAGTGATCTATGTACCTCCTCTTTAAATACTGCCCGTGATCTAGCTACCTGCTCTTTAAATACTGTCAGTGATCTATCTACCTGCTCTTTAAATACTGTCAGTGATCTATCTACCTCCTCTTTAAATACTGTCAGTGATCTATCTACCTGCTCTTAAAATACTGTCAGTGATCTATCTACCTGCTCTTAAAATACTGTCAGTGATCTATCTACCTCCTCTTTAAATACTGTCAGTGATCTATCTACCTCCTCTTTAAATACTGTCAGTGATCTATCTACCTGCTCTTTAAATACTGTCAGCGATCACTCTACCTCCTCTTTAAATACTGTCAGTGATCTATCTACCTCCTCTTAAAATACTGTCAGTGATCTATCTACCTCCTCTTTAAATACTGTCAGTGATCTATCTACCTCCTCTTTAAATACTGTCACTGATCTATCTACCTGCTCTTTAAATACTGTCAGTGATCTATCTACCTGCTCTTTAAATACTGTCAGTGATCTATCTACCTGCTCTTTAAATACTGTCAGCAATCTCTCTAACTCCTCTTTAAATACTGTCAGTGATCTATCTCCCTCCTCTTTAAATACTGTCAGTGATCTATCTACCTGCTCTTTAAATACTGTCACTGATCTATCTACCACCTCTTTAAATACTGTCAGTGATCTATCTACCTGCTCTTTAAATACTGTAAGCGATCTCTCCACCTCCTCTACAAATACTGTCAGTGATCTATCTACCTGCTCTTTAAATACTGTCAGCGATCACTCTACCTCCTCTTTAAATACTGTCAGTGATCCATCTAACTCCTCTATAAATACTGTCAGTGATCTATCTACCTGCTCTTTAAATACTGTCACTGATCTATCTACCACCTCTTTAAATACTGTCAGTGATCTATCTACCTGCTCTTTAAATACTGTCAGTGATCTCTCTACCTCCTCTTTAAATACTGTCAGTGATCCAGCTACCTCCTCTTTAAATACTGTCAGTGATCTATCTACCTGCTCTTTAAATACTGTCAGTGATCTATCTACCTCCTCTTTAAATACTGTCAGTCATCTACCTACCTCCTCTTTAAATACTGTCAGTGATCTATCTACCTGCTCTTTAAATACTGTCACTGATCCATCTACCTACTCTTTAAATACTGTCAGTGATCTATCTGCCTGCTCTTTAAATACTGTCAGTGATCTATCTACCTGCTCTTTAAATATTGTCAGTGATCTATCTACCTCCTCTTTAAATACTGTCAGTGATCTATCTACCTCCTCCTTAAAGACTGTCACTGATCTATCTACCTGCTCTTCAAATACTGTTAGCGATCTCTCCACCTCCTCTTCAAATACTGTCAGTGATCTATCTACCTGCTCTTTAAATACTGTCAGCGATCACTCTACCTCCTCTTTAAATACTGTCAGTGATCCATCTACCTCCTCTATAAATACTGTCAGTGATCTATCTACCTGCTCTTTAAATACTGTCACTGATCTATCTACCACCTCTTTAAATACTGTCAGTGATCTCTCTACCTCCTCTTTAAATACTGTCAGTGATCTCTCTACCTCCTCTTTAAATACTGTCAGTGATCCAGCTACCTCCTCTTTAAATACTGTCAGTGATCTATCTACCTGCTCTTTAAATACTGTCAGTGATCTATCTACCTGCTCTTTAAATACTGTCAGTGATCTATCTACCTGCTCTTTAAATACTGTCAGTGATCTATCTACCTGCTCTTTAAATACAGTCAGTGATCTATCTACCTGCTCTATCAATACTGTCAGTGATCTATCTACCTGCTCTTAAAATACTGTCAGTGATCTATCTACCTGCTCTTAAAATACTGTCAGTGATCTATCTACCTCCGCTTTAAATACTGTCAGTGATCTATCTACCTCCTCTTTAAATACTGTCAGTGATCTATCTACCTGCTCTTTAAATACTGTCAGCGATCACTCTACCTCCTCTTTAAATACTGTCAGTGATCTATCTACCTCCTCTTTAAATACTGTCAGTGATCTATCTACCTCCTCTTTAAATACTGTCACTGATCTATCTACCTGCTCTGTAAATACTGTCACTGATCTATCTACCTGCTCTTTAAATACTGTCAGTGATCTATCTACCTGCTCTTTAAATACTGTCAGTGATCTATCTACCTGCTCTTTAAATACTGTCAGCAATCTCTCTAACTCCTCTTTAAATACTGTCAGTGATCTATCTCCCTCCTCTTTAAATACTGTCAGTGATCTATCTACCTGCTCTTTAAATACTGTCAGCGATCACTCTACCTCCTCTTTAAATACTGTCAGTGATACATCTACCTCCTCTATAAATACTGTCAGTGATCTATCTACCTGCTCTTTAAATACTGTCACTGATCTATCTACCACCTCTTTAAATACTGTCAGTGATCTATCTACCTGCTCTTTAAATACTGTAAGCGATCTCTCCACCTCCTCTACAAATACTGTCAGTGATCTATCTACCTGCTCTTTAAATACTGTCAGCGATCACTCTACCTCCTCTTTAAATACTGTCAGTGATCCATCTACCTCCTCTATAAATACTGTCAGTGATCTATCTACCTGCTCTTTAAATACTGTCACTGATCTATCTACCACCTCTTTAAATACTGTCAGTGATCTATCTACCTGCTCTTTAAATACTGTCAGTGATCTCTCTACCTCCTCTTTAAATACTGTCAGTGATCCAGCTACCTCCTCTTTAAATACTGTCAGTGATCTATCTACCTGCTCTTTAAATACTGTCAGTGATCTATCTACCTCCTCTTTAAATACTGTCAGTGATCTATCTACCTTCTCTTTAAATACTGTCAGTGATCTATCTACCTGCTCTTTAAATAACGTCAGTGATCTATCTACCTGCTCTTTAAATACTGTCAGTGAACTATCTACCTCCTCTTTAAATACTCTCAGTGATCTATCTACCTGCTCTTTAAATATTGTCAGTGATCTATCTACCTCCTCTTTAAATACTGTCAGTGATCTATCTACCTCCTCTTTAAAGACTGTCACTGATCTATCTACCTGGTCTTCAAATACTGTAAGCGATCTCTCCACCTCCTCTACAAATACTGTCAGTGATCTATCTACCTGCTCTTTAAATACTGTCAGCGATCACTCTACCTCCTCTTTAAATACTGTCAGTGATCCATCTACCTCCTCTATAAATACTGTCAGTGATCTATCTACCTGCTCTTTAAATACTGTCAGTGATCTCTCTACCTCCTCTTTAAATACTGTCAGTGATCCAGCTACCTCCTCTTTAAATACTGTCAGTGATCTATGTACCTGCTCTTTAAATACTGTCAGTGATCTATCTACCTGCTCTTTAAGTACTGTCAGTGATCTATCTACCTGCTCTTTAAATACTGTCAGTGATCTATCTACCTGCTCTATCAATACTGTCAGAGATCTATCTACCTCCTCTTTAAATACTGTCAGTCATCTATCTACCTCCTCTTTAAATACTGTCAGTGATCTATCTACCTGCTCTTTAAATACTGTCACTGATCTATCTACCTACTCTTTAAATACTGTCAGTGATCTATCCACCTCCTCTTTAAGTACTGTCAGTGATCTATCTACCTTCTCTTTAAATACTGTCAGTGATCTATCTGCCTGCTCTTTAAATACTGTCAGTGATCTATCTGCCTGCTCTTTAAATACTGTCAGTGATCTATCTACCTGCTCTTTAAATACTGTCAGTGATCTATCTACCTCCTCTTTAAATACTGTCAGCGATCTATCTACCTGCTCTTTAAATACTGTCAGCGATCACTCTACCTCCTCTTTAAATACTGTCAGTGATCTATCTACCTCCTCTTTATATACTGTCAGTGATCTATCTAACTCCTCTTTAAATACTGTCACTGATCTATCTACCTGCTCTTTAAATACTGTCAGTGATCTATCTACCTGCTCTTTAAATACTGTCAGTGATCTATCTACCTGCTCTTTAAATACTGTCAGCGATATATCTACCTGCTCTTTAAATACTGTCAGCGATCTATCTACCTGCTCTTTAAATACTGTCAGTGATCTATCTACCTTCTCTTTAAATACTGTCAGTGATCTATCTACCTGCTCTTTAAATACTGTCAGTGATCTATCTACCTGCTCTTTAAATACTGTCAGTGATCTATCTACCTGCTCTTTAAATACTGTCAGTGATCTATCTACCTGCTCTTTAAATACTGTCAGTGAACTATCTACCTCCTCTTTAAATACTCTCAGTGATCTATCTACCTGCTCTTTAAATATTGTCAGTGATCTATCTACCTCCTCTTTAAATACTGTCAGGGATCTATCTACCTCCTCTTTAAATACTGTCACTGATCTATCTACCTGCTCTTCAAATACTGTTAGCGATCTCTCCACCTCCTCTTTAAATACTGGTCAGTGATGTATCTACCTGCTCTTTAAATACTGTCAGTGATCTATCTACCTGCTCTTTAAAAACTGTCACTGATCTATCTACCTGCTCTTTAAATACTGTCAGTGATCTATCTACCTGCTCCTTAAATACTGTCAGTCATCTATCTACCTCCTCTTTAAATACTGTCAGAGATCTATCTACCTCCTCTTTAAATACTGTCAGTGATCTATCTACCTCCTCTTTAAATACTGTCAGTGATCTATCTACCTGCTCTTTAAATACTGTCAGTCATCTATCTACCTCCTCTTTAAATACTGTCAGAGATCTATCTACCTCCTCTTTAAATACTGTCAGTGATCTATCTACCTGCTCTTTAAATACTGTCAGCGATCACTCTACCTCCTCTTTAAATACTGTCAGTGATCCATCTACCTCCTCTATAAATACTGTCAGTGATCTATCTACCTGCTCTTTAAATACTGTCAGTGATCTCTCTACCTCCTCTTTAAATACTGTCAGTGATCCAGCTACCTCCTCTTTAAATACTGTCAGTGATCTATGTACCTGCTCTTTAAATACTGTCAGTGATCTATCTACCTGCTCTTTAAGTACTGTCAGTGATCTATCTACCTGCTCTTTAAATACTGTCAGTGATCTATCTACCTGCTCTATCAATACTGTCAGAGATCTATCTACCTCCTCTTTAAATACTGTCAGTCATCTATCTACCTCCTCTTTAAATACTGTCAGTGATCTATCTACCTGCTCTTTAAATACTGTCACTGATCTATCTACCTACTCTTTAAATACTGTCAGTGATCTATCCACCTCCTCTTTAAGTACTGTCAGTGATCTATCTACCTTCTCTTTAAATACTGTCAGTGATCTATCTACCTGCTCTTTAAATACTGTCAGTGAACTATCTACCTCCTCTTTAAATACTGTCAGTGATCTATCTACCTGCTCTTTAAATACTGTCAGTGATCTATCTACCTGCTCTTTAAATATTGTCAGTGATCTATCTACCTCCTCTTTAAATACTGTCAGTGATCTATCTACCTCCTCTTTAAATACTGTCACTGATCTATCTACCTGCTCTTCAAATACTGTTAGTGATGTATCTACCTGCTCTTTAAATACTGTCAGTGATCTATCTACCTGCTCTTTAAAAACTGTCAGTGATCTATCTACCTGCTCTTTAAATACTGTCAGCGATCTATCTACCTGCTCTTTAAATACTGTCAGCGATCTATCTACCTGCTCTTTAAATACTGTCAGCAATCTCTCTACCTCCTCTTTAAATACTGTCAGCGATCTATCTCCCTCCTCTTTAAATACTGTCAGCGATCTATCTACCTGCTCTTTAAATACTGTCAGCGATCTCTCTACCTCCTCTTTAAATACTGTCAGTGATCCAGCTACCTCCTCTTTAAATACTGTCAGTGATCTATCTACCTTCTCTTTAAATACTGTCAGTGATCTATCTGCCTGCTCTTTAAATACTGTCAGTGATCTATCTACCTGCTCTTTAAATACTGTCAGTGATCTATCTACCTCCTCTTTAAATACTGTCAGTGATCTATCTACCTCCTCTTTAAATACTGTCAGTGATCTATCTACCTTCTCTTTAAATACTGTCAGTGATCTATCTACCTGCTCTTTAAATACTGTCAGCGATCTCTCCACCTCCTCTTTAAATACTGGTCAGTGATGTATCTACCTGCTCTTTAAATACTGTCAGTGATCTATCTACCTGCTCTTTAAAAACTGTCACTGATCTATCTACCTGCTCTTTAAATACTGTCAGTGATCTATCTACCTGCTCCTTAAATACTGTCAGTCATCTATCTACCTCCTCTTTAAATACTGTCAGAGATCTATCTACCTCCTCTTTAAATACTGTCAGTGATCTATCTACCTCCTCTTTAAATACTGTCAGTGATCTATCTACCTGCTCTTTAAATACTGTCAGTCATCTATCTACCTCCTCTTTAAATACTGTCAGAGATCTATCTACCTCCTCTTTAAATACTGTCAGTGATCTATCTACCTCCTCTTTAAATACTGTCAGTGATCTATGTACCTCCTCTTTAAATACTGTCAGTGATCTATCTACCTGCTCTTTAAATACTGTCAGTGAACTATCTACCTCCTCTTTAAATACTCTCAGTGATCTATCTACCTGCTCTTTAAATATTGTCAGTGATCTATCTACCTCCTCTTTAAATACTGTCAGTGATCTATCTACCTCCTCTTTAAATACTGTCACTGATCTATCTACCTGCTCTTCAAATACTGTTAGCGATCTCTCCACCTCCTCTTTAAATACGGTCAGTGATGTATCTACCTGCTCTTTAAATACTGTCAGTGATCTATCTACCTGCTCTTTAAAAACTGTCAGTGATCTATCTACCTGCTCTTTAATTACTGTCAGTGATCTATCTACCTGCTCTTTAATTACTGTCAGTGATCTATCTACCTGCTCTTTAAATACTGTCTGTGATCTATCTACCTGCTCTTTAAATACTGTCAGTGATCTATCTACCTCCTCTTTAAATACTGTCAGTGATCTATCTACCTCCTCTTTAAATACTGTCAGTGATCTATCTACCTGCTCTTTAAATACTGTCAGCGATCACTCTACCTCCTCTTTAAATACGGTCAGTGATCTATCTACCTCCTCTTTAAATACTGTCAGTGATGTATCTACCTCCTCTTTAAATACTGTCAGTGATCTATCTACCTCCTCTTTAAATACTGTCACTGATCTATCTACCTGCTCTTTAAATACTGTCAGTGATCTATCTACCTGCTCTTTAAATACTGTCAGTGATCTATCTACCTCCTCTTTAAATACTGTCAGTGATCTATCTACCTGCTCTTTAAATACTGTCAGTGATCTATGTACCTCCTCTTTAAATACTGTCAGTGATCTATCTACCTGCTCTTTAAATACTGTCAGTGATCTATCTACCTCCTCTTTAAATACTGTCAGTGATCCATCTACCTGCTCTTTAAATACTGTCAGTGATGTATCTACCTCCTCTTTAAATACTGTCAGTGATCTATCTACCTGCTCTTTAAATACTGTCAGTGATCTATCTACCTCCTCTTTAAATACTGTCAGTGATGTATGTACCTGCTCTTTAAATACTGTCAGTGATCTATCTACCTCCTCTTTAAATACTGTCAGTGCTCTATCTACCTCCTCTTTAAATACTGTCAGTGATCTATCTACCTCCTCTTTAAATACTGTCAGTGATCTATCTACCTCCTCTTTAAATACTGTCAGTGATCTATCTACCTGCTCTTTAAATACTGTCAGTGATCTATCTACCTGCTCTTAAAATACTGTCAGTGATCTGTCTACCTGCTCTTTAAATACTGTCAGTGATCTGTCTACCTGCTCTTTAAATACTGTCAGTGATCTATCTACCTGCTCTTTAAATACTGTCACTGATCTCTCTACCTGCTCTTTAAATACTGTCAGTGATCTATCTACCTGCTCTTTAAATACTGTCAGTGATCTCTCTACCTCCTCTTTAAATACTGTCAGTGATCTATCTACCTGCTCTTTAAATACTGTCAGTGATCTATCTACCTCCTCTTTAAATACTGTCAGTGATCTATCTACCTCCTCTATAAATACTGTCAGTGATCTATGTACCTGCTCTTTAAATACTGTCAGTGATCTATCTACCTGCTCTTTAAATACTGTCAGTGATCTATCTACCTCCTCTTTAAATACTGTCAGTGATCTATCTACCTCCTCTTTAAATACTGTCAATGATCCATCTACCTGCTCTTTAAATACTGTCAGTGATCTATCTACCTGCTCTTTAAATACTGTCAGTGATCTATCTACCTGCTCTTTAAATACTGTCAGTGATCTATCTACCTGCTCTTTAAATACTGTCAGTGATCTATCTACCTCCTCTTTAAATACTCAGTCATCTATCTACCTGCTCTTTAAATACTTCACTGATCTATCTACCTCCTCTTTAAATACTGTCAGTGATCTATCTACCTCCTCTTTAAATACTGTCAGTGCTCTATCTACCTCCTCTTTAAATACTGTCAGTGATCCAGCTACCTCCTCTTTAAATACTGTCAGTGATCTATCTACCTGCTCTTTAAATACTGTCAGTGATCTATCTACCTGCTCTTTAAATACTGTCAGTGATCTATCTACCTGCTCTTTAAATACTGTCAGCAATCTCTCTACCTGCTCTTCAAATACTGTTAGCGATCTCTCCACCTCCTCTTTAAATACGGTCAGTGATGTATCTACCTGCTCTTTAAATACTGTCAGTGATCTATCTACCTGCTCTTTAAAAACTGTCAGTGATCTATCTACCTGCTCTTTAATTACTGTCAGTGATCTATCTACCTGCTCTTTAATTACTGTCAGTGATCTATCTACCTGCTCTTTAAATACTGTCTGTGATCTATCTACCTGCTCTTTAAATACTGTCAGTGATCTATCTACCTCCTCTTTAAATACTGTCAGTGATCTATCTACCTCCTCTTTAAATACTGTCAGTGATCTATCTACCTGCTCTTTAAATACTGTCAGCGATCACTCTACCTCCTCTTTAAATACTGTCAGTGATCTATCTACCTCCTCTTTAAATACTGTCAGTGATGTATCTACCTCCTCTTTAAATACTGTCAGTGATCTATCTACCTCCTCTTTAAATACTGTCACTGATCTATCTACCTGCTCTTTAAATACTGTCAGTGATCTATCTACCTGCTCTTTAAATACTGTCAGTGATCTATCTACCTCCTCTTTAAATACTGTCAGTGATCTATCTACCTGCTCTTTAAATACTGTCAGTGATCTATGTACCTCCTCTTTAAATACTGTCAGTGATCTATCTACCTGCTCTTTAAATACTGTCAGTGATCTATCTACCTCCTCTTTAAATACTGTCAGTGATCCATCTACCTGCTCTTTAAATACTGTCAGTGATGTATCTACCTCCTCTTTAAATACTGTCAGTGATCTATCTACCTGCTCTTTAAATACTGTCAGTGATCTATCTACCTCCTCTTTAAATACTGTCAGTGATGTATGTACCTGCTCTTTAAATACTGTCAGTGATCTATCTACCTCCTCTTTAAATACTGTCAGTGCTCTATCTACCTCCTCTTTAAATACTGTCAGTGATCTATCTACCTCCTCTTTAAATACTGTCAGTGATCTATCTACCTCCTCTTTAAATACTGTCAGTGATCTATCTACCTGCTCTTTAAATACTGTCAGTGATCTATCTACCTGCTCTTAAAATACTGTCAGTGATCTGTCTACCTGCTCTTTAAATACTGTCAGTGATCTGTCTACCTGCTCTTTAAATACTGTCAGTGATCTATCTACCTGCTCTTTAAATACTGTCACTGATCTCTCTACCTGCTCTTTAAATACTGTCAGTGATCTATCTACCTGCTCTTTAAATACTGTCAGTGATCTCTCTACCTCCTCTTTAAATACTGTCAGTGATCTATCTACCTGCTCTTTAAATACTGTCAGTGATCTATCTACCTCCTCTTTAAATACTGTCAGTGATCTATCTACCTCCTCTATAAATACTGTCAGTGATCTATGTACCTGCTCTTTAAATACTGTCAGTGATCTATCTACCTGCTCTTTAAATACTGTCAGTGATCTATCTACCTCCTCTTTAAATACTGTCAGTGATCTATCTACCTCCTCTTTAAATACTGTCAATGATCCATCTACCTGCTCTTTAAATACTGTCAGTGATCTATCTACCTGCTCTTTAAATACTGTCAGTGATCTATCTACCTGCTCTTTAAATACTGTCAGTGATCTATCTACCTGCTCTTTAAATACTGTCAGTGATCTATCTACCTCCTCTTTAAATACTCAGTCATCTATCTACCTGCTCTTTAAATACTTCACTGATCTATCTACCTCCTCTTTAAATACTGTCAGTGATCTATCTACCTCCTCTTTAAATACTGTCAGTGCTCTATCTACCTCCTCTTTAAATACTGTCAGTGATCCAGCTACCTCCTCTTTAAATACTGTCAGTGATCTATCTACCTGCTCTTTAAATACTGTCAGTGATCTATCTACCTGCTCTTTAAATACTGTCAGTGATCTATCTACCTGCTCTTTAAATACTGTCAGCAATCTCTCTACCTCCTCTTTAAATACTGTCAGTGATCTATCTCCCTCCTCTTTAAATACTGTCAGTGATCTATCTACCTCCTCTTTAAATACTGTCAGTGATCTATCTACCTGCTCTTTAAATACTGTCACTGATCTATCTACCACCTCTTTAAATACTGTCAGTGATCTATCTACCTGCTCTTTAAATACTGTCAGTGATCTCTCTACCTCCTCTTTAAATACTGTCAGTGATCCAGCTACCTCCTCTTTAAATACTGTCAGTGATCTATCTACCTGCTCTTTAAATACTGTCAGTGATGTATCTACCTCCTCTTTAAATACTGTCAGTGATCTATCTACCTCCTCTTTAAATACTGTCACTGATCTATCTACCTGCTCTTTAAATACTGTCAGTGATCTATCTACCTGCTCTTTAAATACTGTCAGTGATCTATCTACCTGCTCTTTAAATACTGTCAGTGATCTATCTACCTCCTCTTTAAATACTGTCAGTGATCTATCTACCTGCTCTTTAAATACTGTCAGTGATCTATGTACCTCCTCTTTAAATACTGTCAGTGATCTATCTACCTGCTCTTTAAATACTGTCAGTGATCTATCTACCTCCTCTTTAAATACTGTCAGTGATCCATCTACCTGCTCTTTAAATACTGTCAGTGATCTATCTACCTCCTCTTTAAATACTGTCAGTGCTCTATCTACCTCCTCTTTAAATACTGTCAGTGATCTATCTACCTCCTCTTTAAATACTGTCAGTGATCTATCTACCTCCTCTTTAAATACTGTCAGTGATCTATCTACCTGCTCTTTAAAAACTGTCAGTGATCTATCTACCTGCTCTTTAAATACTGTCAGTGATCTGTCTACCTGCTCTTTAAATACTGTCAGTGATCTGTCTACCTGCTCTTTAAATACTGTCAGTGATCTATCTACCTGCTCTTTAAATACTGTCACTGATCTCTCTACCTGCTCTTTAAATACTGTCAGTGATCTATCTACCTGCTCTTTAAATACTGTCAGTGATCTCTCTACCTCCTCTTTAAATACTGTCAGTGATCTATCTACCTGCTCTTTAAATACTGTCAGTGATCTATCTACCTCCTCTTTAAATACTGTCAGTGATCTATCTACCTCCTCTATAAATACTGTCAGTGATCTATGTACCTGCTCTTTAAATACTGTCAGTGATCTATCTACCTGCTCTTTAAATACTGTCAGTGATCTATCTACCTCCTCTTTAAATACTGTCAGTGATCTATCTACCTGCTCTTTAAATACTGTCAGTGATCTATCTACCTGCTCTTTAAATACTGTCAGTGATCTATCTACCTGCTCTTTAAATACTGTCAGTGATCTATCTACCTCCTCTTTAAATACTGTCAATGATCCATCTACCTGCTCTTTAAATACTGTCAGTGATCTATCTACCTGCTCTTTAAATACTGTCAGTGATCTATCTACCTGCTCTTTAAATACTGTCAGTGATCTATCTACCTCCTCTTTAAATACTCAGTCATCTATCTACCTGCTCTTTAAATACTGTCACTGATCTATCTACCTCCTCTTTAAATACTGTCAGTGATCTATCTACCTCCTCTTTAAATACTGTCAGTGCTCTATCTACCTCCTCTTTAAATACTGTCAGTGATCCAGCTACCTCCTCTTTAAATACTGTCAGTGATCTATCTACCTGCTCTTTAAATACTGTCAGTGATCTATCTACCTGCTCTTTAAATACTGTCAGTGATCTATCTACCTGCTCTTTAAATACTGTCAGCAATCTCTCTACCTCCTCTTTAAATACTGTCAGTGATCTATCTACCTGCTCTTTAAATACTGTCAGTGATCTATCTACCTCCTCTTTAAATACTGTCAGTGATCCATCTACCTGCTCTTTAAATACTGTCAGTGATCTATCTACCTCCTCTTTAAATACTGTCAGTGCTCTATCTACCTCCTCTTTAAATACTGTCAGTGATCTCTCTACCTCCTCTTTAAATACTGTCAGTGATCCAGCTACCTCCTCTTTAAATACTGTCAGTGATCTATCTACCTGCTCTTTAAATACTGTCAGTGATCTATCTACCTGCTCTTTAAATACTGTCAGTGATCTATCTACCTGCTCTTTAAATACTGTCAGTGATCTATCTACCTGCTCTATCAATACTGTCAGAGATCTATCTACCTCCTCTTTAAATACTGTCAGTGATCTATCTACCTGCTCTTAAAATACTGTCAGAGATCTATCTACCTCCTCTTTAAATACCGTCAGTGATCTATCTACCTCTTTAAATACTTTCACTGATCTATCTACCTCTTTAAATACTTTCACTGATCTATCAGCCACCTATTTAAATACTTTCACTGATCTATCAACCACCTATTTAAATACTTTCACTGATCTATCTACCTTCCCTTTAAACACATCCATTGATCTATCTACCTCCTCTTTAAACACTTTCACTGATCTATTGCACAGAGTCATCTAGTTTTCCATGCCTGCAGTTTAATAAGTTTAGTGTTGAAACTACATAAATTCAACTCGTCAAGACAAACGGTTGCATCTTGATAAGAAAGCTCAACGTTATTTAACTCTCTGGGGTGGAGAATTCCAGACATTCACTACCCTCAGAGGAGAAATTCTTTTGCAACTGATCCGTGGGGCACTCCACTCATTATGTCTTTCCAACCTGCAAAGGACCCACTGATCCTAATTCTCTGTCTTCTGTGTGTTACCCAATCCCCAGTCCATGCTGTTACATCACCCCCAATACCATGAGCTCCTATCTTGTTCAACAACCTTTTATGTGGCACTTTATCGAATGCTTTCTAGAAATCCAAATACACTACATCAAACAGAAAAAGAAAGCATACGATAGGCACAAAGAGCTAAGCACTGCAGATAGCCTAGATGAATATCGGAAGTGCAGGGACGAAGTGAAAAAGGAAACGAGGAAATCAAAGAGAGGGCATGAGAAAAGTTGAGCAAGTAAAGTTAAAGATGACCCAAAGATGTTTTACCAATACATTAATGCTAAAAGGTTAGTTAAGGGAAAAGTGGGACCTATCAGAGATGAAGATGGAAACTTGTGTGTAGATGCAGAGACTGTGGGAAGGGTTTTGAATGAATATTTTGTCTCGGTGTTTACAAAGGAAAGGGAGGATGTAGATATAGTAGTCCAGGAGGAACACGGCGAGATATTGGACGGGATAGTCATAAAGAGAGAGGAAGCACTCGAAGGGTTGAAATCCTTGAAAGTGGATAAGTCACCAGGGCCAGATGGATTGTTTCTGAGGCTGCTGGAGGAAGTCAGGGAGGAGATAGCAGATGCTCTGAGGACGATTTTCCAATCTTCACTAGATACAGGGGAGGACTGGAGAAATGCAAACATAGTTCCATTGTTTAAAAAGGGATCAAAGGAAATGCCAAACAATTATAGGCCAGTTAGTCTTACATCGGTGGTGAGCAAATTAGTAGAATCAATCCTGAGAGATAGGATTAACTGTCATGTGGAAAGGCATGGACTAGTCAGGGATGGTCAGCATGGATTTGTTAAAGAAAGGTCTTGCCTCACAAATTTGATTGAATTCTTTGAGGAAGTGACAAGAAGGGTTGATGAAGGTCGTGCAGTGGATGTTGTGTACATGGACTTTAGCAAGGCATTTGACAAGGTCCCACATGGCAGATTGGTCAGGAAAGTAAAAGCCCATGGGATTCAGGGTAATGTGGCAAACTGGATAAAAGGTTGGCTTTGTAACAGGAAACAAAGGATAATGGTCGATGGATGCCCTCGCGAATGGAAAGTTGTCTCAAGTGGTGTTCCACAGGGCCCGGTGTTGGGACCCTTGCTGTTTGTGTTATATATTAACGATTTGGACGTGAACGTGGGGGGCACAATGGGGAAATTTGCAGATGACACAAAGATTGGCCGAGTAGTGGATAGTGTAGAGGATAGCCATAATCTCCAAAACGATATAGATGGGTTGGTGGAGTGGGCGGTAAAGTGGCAGATGGATGTTAACATAGAGAAGTGTGAGGTCATACATTTAGGGAGGTCAAACAGTTACAGGGATTACACAATAAATGGGAATATATTAAGAGGGGTAGATGAAGTGAGAGATCTTGGCGTACAAGTACACAGTCCCTGAAGGCAACAGTTCAAGTAAACAAGGTTGTAAAGAAGGCATATGGAATGCTCTCCTTCATTGGCAGAGGTATAGAATATAAAAGTAAGGATATAATGTTGGAATTGTATAAAACACTGGTGAGGCCACAACTGGAGTATTGTGTGCAGTTCTGGTCACCACATTACAGGAAGGACTTAATAGCTCTGGAGAGAGTACAGAGGAGGTTTACAAGAATGTTGCCAGGGTTAGAAAAGTGTAGCTACGAGGAGAGATTGGAAAGGTTGGGGTTATTTTCCTTAGAACAAAGAAGGCTGAGAGGTGACTTAATTGAGGTACAAAATTATGAGGGGAATAGATAGAGTGGACAGGATCAAATTGTTTCCCTTGATGGAGAATTCTAGAACCAGGGGACAGAGATTCAAGATAAGTGGCAGAAGGTGTTTGGGGACATGAGGAAGAACTTTTTTACGCAGAGGGTAGTGGGTGTCTGGAATTTGCTGTCCAAGTTGGTGGTAGAGGCAGAAACTCTAAACTCTTAAAAAGTACCTGGATCTGCACCTTAAGTGCTGTAAGCTGCAGGGCTATGGGCCGGGTGCAGGAAGGTGGGATTAGAAAGGGCATCTGGGTGTCCTCGGGCTGGCATGGACAAGATGGGCCAAAGGGCCTCCTTCTGTGCTGTAACTTTTCTATGGTTCAATGGTTCTCCATCTACCGGTTACCTGGAAGTTCCCCTCTAAGCCACTCACCATCCTGACTTGAAAATATATCACCGTTCCTTCACTGTCACTGGGTCAAAATCCTGGAACTCCCTCCCTAACAGCACTTTGGATGTACCTACACCACATGGATTGTAGTGGTTGAAGAAGGCAGCTCACCACCTCCTTCTCAAGGGCAACTAGGGATGGGCAATAAATGCTGAGCCAGCCAGTGAAGCCCACATTCCATGAATGAATAAAAAAAAAATTCAGTTTTAAATGAGTGTCCACTTATTCTGTACCTATGTCCCCTAGTTCCAGATTCCCCCACTAGTGGAAATATCTTCTCAACATCTACCCTGTCAAGACCCTCAGAATCTCGTATGTTTCAATCTCATTCTTCTAAAATCTAATGAATAAAGGTCTAACCTGTTTAGCCGTTCTTGATAAGTCAACTCCTTCATCCCAGGAATCAGCCTAGTGAATCTCTTTTGACTTGCCTGCAATGCCAGTATCTCCTTTAAATATAGGGACCAAAACTGTACACAGTACTCTGGGTGTGGCCTCACCAACACCCTGTACTGTTGTAACAAGGCTTTCCTATTTTTACATAGAAACTAGGAGCAGGAGGAGGCCATTCAGCCCTTCGAGCCTGCTTCGCCAGTCATTATGACCACGGCTGATCATCCAACTCAATAGCCTGCTCCCACTTTCTCCCCATACCCTTTGATCCCTTTCACCCCAACAGCTATATCTAACTCCTTCTTGAAAACATACAATGTTTTGGCTTCAACTACTTTCTGTGGTAACGAATTCCACAGGCTCACAGCTTTCTGGGTGAAGAAATTTCTCCTCATCTCAGTCCTAAATGGTCTACCCTGTATCCTCAGACTGTGTCCCCTGGTTCTGGACTCCCCCACCATCGGGAACATCCTTCCTGCATCTACCCTGTTTAGTCCTGTTAGAATTTTATAGGTTTCTATGATATCCCCCCCCATTCTTCTGAACTCCAGCGAATATAATCCTAACCGACTCAATCTCTCCTCATATGTCAGTCCTGCCATCCCAGGAATCAGTCGGGTAAACCTTCGCTGCACTCCCTCTATAGCAAGAACATCCTTCCTCAGATAAGGAGACCAAAGCTGCAAACAATATTCCAGGTGTGGTCTCACCAAGGCCCTGTACAATTGCAGCAAGACATTCCTGTTCCTATACTCGAATCCTCTGGCTATGAAGGCCAACATACCATTTGCCTTCTTTACCGCCTGCTGCACCTGCATGCTTACCTTCAGCGACTGGTGTACAAGGACACCCAGGTCTCATACGTTCCCCTCTCTCAATTTATAGCCATTCAGATAATAATCTGCCTTCCTGTTTTTGCTACCAAAGTGGATAACCTCACATTTATCCACATTACACTGCATCTTCCATGCATTTGCCCACACACTCAGCTTGTCCAAATCACACTGAAGCATCTCTGCATCCTCCTCACAGCTCACCCTCCCACCCAGCTTTGCGTCATCTGCAAATTTGGAGATATTACATTTAATTCCCTTATCTAAATCGTTAATATATATTGTGAATAACTGGGGTCCCAGCACCGATCCCTGCGGTACCCCACTAGTCACTGTCTGCCATTCGGAAAAAGACCCGTTTATTCCTACTCTTTGTTTCCTGTGTGCCAAGCAGTTTTCTATCCATCTCAATACACTACCCCCAATCCCACGCGCTTTAATTTTACACACCAATCTCTTATGTGGGACTTTGTCGAAAGCCTTCTGAAAGTGCAAATAAACCACATCCACTGGCTCCCCCTCATCAACTCTAATAGTTACATCCTCGAAAAATTCCAGTAGATTTGTCAAGCATGAATTCCCTTTACACTCCAACCCTCTCACAATACAGGCCAAAACTCCATTTGCATTTTAATTATTTGCTGCACCTGCATGCTAACTTTTTGAGTTTCATGCACAAGAACACCCAGATCCCTCTGTGCTGCATTTTGTTTGGAGTCTCTCCATTTAAGTAACAGTATGCCTTTTGATTCTTCCTAAAAAGATCCATTAATCCCGATTCTCTGTCTTCTGTGTGTTAACCAATCCTCGATCCATGCCAATACATTACCCCCAATACCATGAGCTCCTAAACAAAAACAGAATTACCTGGAAAAACTCAGCAGGTCTGGCAGCATCGGCGGAGAAGAAAAGAGTTGACGTTTCGAGTCCTCATGACCTGAGTGAATCTAAGGAGAGGGGTGAAATATATATCCTTAGATTCACTCAGTTCTGTTGAAGGGTCATGAGGACTCGAAACGTCAACTCTTTTCTTCTCCGCCGATGCTGCCAGACCTGCTGAGTTTTTCCAGGTAATTCTGTTTTTGTTATGGATTTCCAGCATCCGCAGTTTTTTGTTTTTATAACCATGAGCTCCTATCTTGTGCAATAACCTTTTATGTGGCACCTTAACGAATGCCTTCTGGAAATCCAAATACACTACATCTACCGGTTCCTCTGCTTGTTATATCCTCAAAGAGCTCTAGCAAATTGGTTAAACGTGATTTCCCTTTCACAAAACCATGTTGATGTTGACTCTGTTTGAATGTGTTAATCTTTTCTAACAGTCCTGCTATTTCTTCCTTAATAATGGACTCTAGCATTTTCCCAATGACAGATGTTAGGCTGACTGGCCTATAGTTTCCTGATTTTTGTCTCCCTCCCTTCTTGAACAGGGGCATCACATTAGTGGTTTTCCAATCTGCTGGGGCTCTCCTGTAATCCAGTGAGCTCTGGAATATTTTGACCAAAGCCTCCAATATCCCTGCAGCCACTTCCTTTAAAACCCTTGGATGCAGGCCATCAGGTCCTGGTGACTTGTCTGCCTTTAGTCCCATTAGTTTGTCAAATACTTTGTCCCTCGTGATAGAGACTGGTACAAGATCTTTCCTCCCATTAACTCCTTGTTTATCTGATATCTTTGGGATGTTTATAGTGTCTTCCACCGTGAAGACCGATGCAAAATATTGGTTTAAATTATCTGCCATTTCCCTGTCCCGTGATCACTTGTCCAGTCATATCCTCCAAGGGTCCCACGCTCACTTTAACCACTCTCTATCTTTCTATACACCCATAGAAGAGCTTCATGTTTGTTTTTATATTTTTTTGCCAATTTACCATCATAATTAAGTTTCTCCCTCTTTATTAGCTTGTTATCTGCCGCTGGTTCCTAAAAATTCCTTCTCCTCTGGACAACTAGTTTTCGTCACTTTGTATGGCTTAGTTTCTGATTGGACACACTCCTTGACCACGAGTGGTTTATCCTTCTCATCAAGTCCTTCTTTCTGACCAGGATAAACTTCTGCTGTACGTTTTGAAATCTCTGCTTAAACGTCTGCCACTGCTCATCTACCAACCTTCCCCTTAATCTGCTTTCTTAGCCTGCTTTAGACAACTCTTCATACCTCTGTAATTGCCCCCCTGTAAGTTGAGGAGGATATCGATCTGGAAGAGGCGGAAGCCAGCTCAGGGGGATATCGGGTGGGTGAGGGCGGGCGAGGGTGAGGGCGGGCGAGGGCGAGGGCGGGCGAGGGCGAGGGCGAGGGCGGGCGAGGGCGAGGGCGAGGGCGGGCGAGGGCGAGGGCGGGCGAGGGCGAGGGCGAGGGCGGGCGAGGGCGAGGGCGAGGGCGGGCGAGGGCGAGGGCGGGCGAGGGCGGGCGGGGGCGGGCGAGGGCGGGGGCGGGCGAGCGAGGGCGGGCGAGGGCGAGGGCGGGCGAGGGCGAGGGCGGGCGAGGGCGAGGGCGGGCGAGGGCGAGGGCGGGCGAGGGCGAGGGCGGGCGAGGGCGAGGGCGGGCGAGGGCGAGGGCGGGCGAGGGCGAGGGCGGGCGAGGGCGGGCGAGGGCGAGGGCGGGCGAGGGCGAGGGCGGGCGAGGGCGAGGGCGGGCGAGGGCGAGGGCGGGCGAGGGCGAGGGCGGGCGAGGGCGAGGGCGGGCGAGGGCGAGGGCGGGCGAGGGCGGGCGAGGGCGAGGGCGGGCGAGGGCGAGGGCGGGCGAGGGCGAGGGCGGGCGAGGGCGAGGGCGGGCGAGGGCGAGGGCGAGGGCGGGCGAGGGCGGGCGAGGGCGAGGGCGAGGGCGGGCGAGGGCGAGGGCGGGCGAGGGCGAGGGCGGGCGAGGGCGAGGGCGGGCGAGGGCGAGGGCGGGCGAGGGCGAGGGCGGGCGAGGGCGAGGGCGGGCGAGGGCGAGGGCGGGCGAGGGCGAGGGCGGGCGAGGGCGAGGGCGGGCGAGGGCGAGGGCGGGCGAGGGCGAGGGCGGGCGAGGGTGAGGGCGGGCGAGGGTGAGGGCGGGCGAGGGTGAGGGCGGGCGAGGGTGAGGGCGGGCGAGGGTGAGGGCGGGCGAGGGTGAGGGCGGGCGAGGGTGAGGGCGGGCGAGGGTGAGGGCGGGCGAGGGTGAGGGCGGGCGAGGGTGAGGGCGGGCGAGGGTGAGGGCGGGCGAGGGTGAGGGCGGGCGAGGGTGAGGGCGGGCGAGGGTGAGGGCGGGCGAGGGTGAGGGCGGGCGAGGGTGAGGGCGGGCGAGGGTGAGGGCGGGCGAGGGTGAGGGCGGGCGAGGGTGAGGGCGGGCGAGGGTGAGGGCGGGCGAGGGTGAGGGCGGGCGAGGGTGAGGGCGGGCGAGGGTGAGGGCGGGCGAGGGTGAGGGCGGGCGAGGGTGAGGGCGGGCGAGGGTGAGGGCGGGCGAGGGTGAGGGCGGGCGAGGGTGAGGGCGGGCGAGGGTGAGGGCGGGCGAGGGTGAGGGCGGGCGAGGGTGAGGGCGGGCGAGGGTGAGGGCGGGCGAGGGTGAGGGCGGGCGAGGGTGAGGGCGGGCGAGGGTGAGGGCGGGCGAGGGTGAGGGCGGGCGAGGGTGAGGGCGGGCGAGGGTGAGGGCGGGCGAGGGTGAGGGCGGGCGAGGGTGAGGGCGGGCGAGGGTGAGGGCAGGCGAGGGCGAGGGCGAGGGCGGGCGAGGGCGAGGGCGGGCGAGGGTGGGTGGGTGAGGGCGAGGGTGGGTGGGTGAGGGCGAGGGTAGGTGGGTGAGGGCGAGGGTAGGTGGGTGAGGGCGAGGGTAGGTGGGTGAGGGTAGGTGGGTGAGGGTAGGTGGGTGAGGGTAGGTGGGTGAGGGTAGGTGGGTGAGAGTAGGTGGGTGAGGGTAGGTGGGTGAGGGTAGGTGGGTGAGGGTAGGTGGGTGAGGGTAGGTGGGTGAGGGTAGGTGGGTGAGGGTAGGTGGGTGAGGGTAGGTGAGGGTGAGGGTGGGTGAGGGTAGGTGGGTGAGGGTGAGGGTGGGTGAAGGTGGGTGAAGGTGGGTGGGTGAGGGAGGGTGGGTGAGGGTGGGTGGGTGAGGGTAGGTGGGTGGGGGTAGGTGGGTGGGGGTAGGTGGGTGGGGGTAGGTGGGTGAGGGTAGGTGGGTGGGGGTAGGTGGGTGGGGGTAGGTGGGTGAGGGTAGGTGGGTGAGGGTAGGTGGGTGAGGGTAGGTGGGTGAGGGTAGGTGGGGGTAGGTGAGGGTGGGAGGGTGGGTGAGGGAGGGTGGGTGGATGGGCGAGGGTGAGGGAGGGTGGGCGCAGTGGGTGGGTGGGCGAGGGTGGGTATGGGAGGGTGGGCGAGGGTGGGTGGGTGACGGTTGGGGAAGGGGCACTGTTCTCAGCGGTATCCTATTAGTTACCCTACTAGTTACAGCTTGCCGATCCAGAAGTGACCTATTCATGCCTCTGCTGCCTGGTTGTCGCTGCTAACATGTTCCCTCCTGCACCAGGAGCTCTTATTTGGTGGAGTCATGTTTGATGTGGCACCTTGTCAAAAGCCTTGTTGAAATCTAAGTACACGTTCTCCTTTATCCACGTTGCTTGTTACTTCCTCAAAGAACTGCAATAATTTAGTCAAACGTGATTTCCCTCTTACAAAACCATGCTGACTGCCTGACCACACACACAGTGTCTAACTGCCCTGCTCTCGCCTCCTTAATAATAGGTAACAGCGTTTCTCCTTGGACAGATGAAAAGCTAACCTGCAGTTCTTCCTATGTTTTTTGGCTAATCACCCCAAATTCAACTTGTTGACCGGAACTTGTCCATTCTTCCGGAAACCAGGGAGATTTATCAGCTCCACCACCTATGCTGGTAATACTTACCATCCTAGAAAAAGCAAGTTCCTATTTCACTTTGTGTCTTGTAATTGGTACCTACGTGCATTCTGTACACAGCAGAAAAGCTTCAGTGACCCAATTTGTCTTAATCCATTGATAGTTTCTAAAGGCTTCTCTCCCATTTCCAGCCAGCAGGGGACTGGAGCACAGCAGCAAACAGGAAAGTACTTACCTGATGTCATGAGGAAGCGCAGATTGATCCAAGCTGTACTGAATCACGGCCAGTTTGCATAAGGTCTTCAGACTTGGACCTGACAAATAGTCAAACAATGCCTTCAGACTGTTGGGTACCATCTACAGGGTGCACTGCAGTAAGACCTTCCCAAACCCACAACCTGCACCACCCAGAAGGACAAGAGCAGCAGGAAGGCCAACTGTTGGGTCAATTCCTGAAACTCCCTCCCGGACAGCATTGTAAGGGGCGACTAGGGACCGGGTATTAAAAGTTGGCCTTGCCAGCGGCGCTCAAATGCAAGAAGGAAATTCGAGAAAGTTCCTTGATGTATGAAATCGCAGAGGTCTGAATCCACTGCAAACTTACAGATGTTAAGGAATTCAGGGCAGGAAGTTCATAAGTTGGGCTTGTATTCTCTGGAGTTTAGAAGAACGAGAGTCGATCTCATTGAATCCTGTGAGATTCTGAAGGGGTTTGACAGGGTGGACACTGAGAGACTGTCCCTGCTGGTCGGGGAGTCTAAACCCCGGGGGCCTAGTCTCAGGATAAGGGGTAGGCCATTTAGGACTGAGATGAGGAGAAATTTCTTCACTCAAAGGGTTGTGAATCTTTGGAACTCTCTACCCCAGAGGGTTGTGGATGCTCTGTCGTTGAATATATTGAATGTTGGAATAGCCGGATTTTTGGTCTCTCAGGGAATTAAAGGATATGGGGACCAGGCAGGAAAGTGGAGTTGAAACCCAAGATCAGCCATGATCATACTGAATGGTAGAGCAGGCTCATAGGACCACTGGTCTACTCCTGCTCCTGGTTTTTTTTTTTATGTTCTTATGTGCCGACCATCACTTGAAAGAGGGACAGAGTCACTTTGCCCCGGTCCTGGAAAGACTTCATTCAGTGACACAGCCAAGCGTGAAGCCGCTTCTTCCGCTGCGGTGCTGATTGACCTGTCCTGCATTCACTGCTTCTTCCTCTTCAAGCAAACGTAGGAAGACGAGGCCGTTCAGCCCCGCAAACCTGTTTCTCCCTTCACTGAGATCATGGCTGATCTGTCACCCAACTCCATATATCCACCATCAGCCCATTCCCTTTTTAAAACATTGGTTACTAAAGGTCGACCACGTCAGGTTTCAAATTGACAATCGAGCTACTATCAACTGGCATGAGCCAGAGTTCCAAATTTTTACCACCCTTTTTGTGGACAGATTTTTCCTAAATTCACCCTGGAAAGCTTTGATGCTAACTTTTAGTCTATGCCCCCAAACCGTAGACTCTCCAACCAGGAGAAATAGGACATCTCTATGTACCCTGTCTGTAATAATCGGGAAAACTATGATCAAATCCTCACTTTAACTTCTAAATCCCAGGGAATACAACCCGAGTTTGCCTAACTTTTCCTCAGTTTAACCCTTGGAGTCCAGGTATCGTTCTAGTAAATCTGCACTTCCTCCATGATATCCCCATCCTAAGGTGTGGTGCCCAGAACCGAACACCACATGCAGTATATTCAGGGTGTTCTACAGCTGTAGCATAATCTCTATTCCCTTGGATTCTGAGGATTGAAAAGCATTCCATAGGCTTTTTTGATTATTTTCGATGCCTCTCCATTTCATATCAATAATCTATCGACACGGACCGCCAAGTCTCTTTGGATCTCCACTGTTCCCAGCTTTATCATCATCTAGAAAGCATCTGTTACGGGAACATGGGAAATAGGAGCTAGAATGGCCATTCAGCCCCTCAAGCCTGCTCTGCCTTTCAGTGCTTACTTTACCGCACTATCCCCATAACCCGTGATGTCTTTAACATCGAGAAATCTATCAATCTCTGTCTGGAACATGTTCAATGGCTTCCAAAGCCCTCTGGGGTAATGAATTCCAAAGATTCATCACCCTAAGCAAAGAAATTCCTCATCACAGACCGAAATTGCTTGCCCCTTATTCTGAGACTGTGTCTCCTGGTTCTAGACCTCCCCTAGCCAGGGGAAACATCCTTCCTGCATCTACCTGGTGAAAGAATTTTGTATGTTTCAATAAGGTCACCTTTCGTTCTTCTAAACTCTGGAGAATACAGACCCATTCTCCTCAATCTCCCCTCACTGGACAGACCAGCCAACCCAGAAATCAGCCTGGTGAACCTTGGTTGCACTCCCTCCATGTTCCATTCCTTTAAGGTCTAAAGTGGATAATCTCACACTTGCCCACATAGAAATCCATTTACCAGTTTTGTCCAATTGCAATCTATTGATATTTCGAATTTGATGCATCCATCTCGCCTTGTCACAATGTCAGCTGTCTTTGCACCTTGCCAAATAGAGTGAATTGTTGAGGCCACAACAATGTGTAGGACACCACAAGTTCCACTCTGCCAAGTAGAGTACTTGCCCATAATGATTACTCTGCCTTGCTGCTCTGCAGATTTCCTCACCGCGTCAATCATATCTCTTCAATCCCATGAGCTTAAACTTCAGCTTACACACTCTTATGGGGAATTTTATCAAAGGCCTTCTGAAAGTCCCCTGTCTGTCAACTACTTCAGTTCAAACAGGTTCAAAAGGCACGGCCTACCCTGAACAAATTCGTGCCATAACAGACGGTAGATAACAGGTGTTGGGCTAACTGGTCTAGAAAAAATGGTTCCCCTCTCTTACTTTTCTTAAAAAGGGGGACATTTTCAATTGTCCAATCTAAAGGAATGATTCCAAATTGACAGAACGTGGGGAGAATATGGTTAGGGCACCTGTGATATTGTCACCTAATGAATTGCTGCAAAGGCAATGTTACCAACAGTAAAAGTGCGACATATGTAACTGTGGCAAAGGGCGATAGCGGAATTTGGCACTGTCCACCCAGTCTTGAAAACAGTGACAGGCATTGTAAGCCCCATGCTGACACCATTGCAAATGACTGCCACGAGGGGGAATCCCAACCAATACAAAACTTACTGTAACCTAACACACAGGGCAAGCGACAGAACAGAAATAAATCACAGCACAAACTAGGGGGGAAGGAATTAAATCACAGCCCAAACTATAGAGAATGGAATTAAATCACAGCCCAAACTATAGAGAATGGAATTAAATCACAGCCCAAACTATAGGGAATGGAATTAAATCACAGCCCAAACTATAGGGAATGGAATTAAATCACAGCCCAAACTATAAGGAATGGAATTAAATCACAGCCCAAACTATAGAGAATGGAATTAAATCACAGCCCAAACTATAGAGAATGGAATTAAATCACAGCCCAAACTATAGGGAATGGAATTAAATCACAGCCCAAACTATAGGGAATGGAATTAAATCACAGCACAAACTATAGAGAATGGAATTAAATCACAGCACAAACTATAGGGAATGGAATTAAATCACAGCATAAACTATAGGGAATGGAATTAAATCAGAGCCCAAACTATAGGGAATGGAATTAAATCACAGCCCAAACTATAGGGAATGGAATTAAATCACAGCCCAAACTATAGGGAATGGAATTAAATCACAGCCCAAACTATAGGGAATGGAATTAAATCACAGCCCAAACTATAGAGAATGGAATTAAATCACAGCCCAAACTATAGGGAATGGAATTAAATCACAGCCCAAACTATAGGGAATGGAATTAAATCACAGCCCAAGCTATAGGGAATGGAATTAAATCACAGCCCAAACTATAGAGAATGGAATTAAATCACAGCCCAAACTATAGGGAATGGAATTAAATCACAGCCCAAACTATAGAGAATGGAATTAAATCACAGCCCAAACTATAGAGAATGGAATTAAATCACAGCCCAAACTATAGAGAATGGAATTAAATCACAGCCCAAACTATACAGAATGGAATTAAATCACAGCCCAAACTATACAGAATGGAATTAAATCACAGCCCAAACTATAGGGAATGGAATTAAATCACAGCCCAAACTATAGAGAATGGAATTAAATCACAGCCCAAACTATAGAGAATGGAATTAAATCACAGCACAAACTATAGGGAATGGAATTAAATCACAGCCCAAACTATAGGGAATGGAATTAAATCACAGCCCAAACTATAGAGAATGGAATTAAATCACAGCCCAAACTATAGAGAATGGAATTAAATCACAGCCCAAACTATAGGGAATGGAATTAAATCACAGCCCAAACTATAGAGAATGGAATTAAATCACAGCCCAAACTATAGAGAATGGAATTAAATCACAGCCCAAACTATAGGGAATGGAATTAAATCACAGCCCAAACTATAGGGAATGGAATTAAATCACAGCCCAAACTATAGGGAATGGAATTAAATCACAGCCCAAACTATAGGGAATGGAATTAAATCACAGCCCAAACTATAGGGAATGGAATTAAATCACAGCCCAAACTATAGGGAATGGAATTAAATCACAGCCCAAACTATAGGGAATGGAATTAAATCACAGCCCAAACTATAGAGAATGGAATTAAATCACAGCCCAAACTATAGAGAATGGAATTAAATCACAGCCCAAACTATAGAGAATGGAATTAAATCACAGCCCAAACTATAGGGAATGGAATTAAATCACAGCACAAACTATAGAGAATGGAATTAAATCACAGCCCAAACTATAGGGAATGGAATTAAATCACAGCCCAAACTATAGAGAATGGAATTAAATCACAGCCCAAACTATAGAGAATGGAATTAAATCACAGTCCAAACTATAGAGAACGGAATTAAATCACAGCCCAAACTATAGGGAATGGAATTAAATCACAGCACAAACTATAGGGAATGGAATTAAATCACAGCCCAAGCTATAGGGAATGGAATTAAATCACAGCCCAAACTATAGGGAATGGAATTAAATCATTTGGAGACAAGACTGGAACTGGGCCATTAAGCGTTTTGCATTTATTCTCTCCCAATGAGGTGCTATCAATCCGTGACTATCTTAGAGGAAAGAGAAGCTTACGTACTGAAGTCCAAGATGTACAGGTCTGAGTGATCCATCAGGTTAAACTCGTCTCCCATTCCTTGTTCTGGGCATGGGCTACAGAAGAGATAGAGAGACATCAGTGTATCTGGCCCAGCCAGGTACGGGGCCTGGTTATTTGGCAGCATTGACACTGGGACAAACTGTGCACCAGTCCTTCTTGTTAGCTTTCTCTTCAATTACTGAGTTCAGATTTTCCTTCTGTTTCACTGCCATTGGTAGAGAATTCCCTTCACATTCATCAGGATTTGCAGCACCAGAGCTGCTTTGTGAAGAGCAGACTGTCCTGGCTCGCTATGAGTCACCTTCCCGCAAGCTGAGGAACATTGACCCGTCATGGAGGGACTGAGGTTAGACCCCCGTGCCTGAACATGAGAACAAACAAAGCTGACACTGCAGGTCTCTACACACGAGGGTCAGTACTGAGGGAGTGCTGTACTGTCAGAGGGTCAGTACTGAGGGGGCGCTGCACTGTCAGAGGGTCAGTACTGAGGGAGTGCTGCACTGTCAGAGGGTCAGTACTGAGGGGGTGTCGTACTGTCAGAGGGTCAGTACTGAGGGAATGCCGCACTGTCAGAGGGTCAGTACTGAGGGAGTGCCGCACTGTCAGAGGGTCAGTACTGAGGGAGTGCTGCACTGTCAGAGGGTCAGTACTGAGGGAGTGCTGTACTGTCAGAGGGTCAGTACTGAGGGAGTGCTGTACTGTCAAAGGGTCAGTACTGAGGGAGCGCTGCACTGTCAGAGGGTCAGTACTGAGGGAGCGCCGCACTGTTGGAGTGTCAGTACTGAGGGAGTGCTGTAGTGTTGGATGGTCAGTACTGAGTGAGTGCTGTAGTGTTGGATGGTCAGTAATGAGTGAGTGCTGCACTGTCAGAGGGTCAGTACTGAGGGAGTGCTGCACTGTCAGAGGGTCAGTACTGGTGGAGTGCTGCACTGTCAGAGGGTCAGTACTGAGGGAGCGCTGCACTGTCAGAGGGTCAGTACTGAGGGAGTGCTGCACTGTCAGAGGGTCAGTACTGAGGGAGTGCTGCACTGTCAGAGGGTCAGTACTGAGGGAGTGCTGCACTGTCAGAGGGTCAGTACTGAGGGAGTGCTGCACTGTCAGAGGGTCAGTACTGAGGGAGTGCTGCACTGTCAGAGGGTCAGTACTGAGGGAGTGCTGCACTGTCAGAGGGTCAGTACTGAGGGAGTGCTGCACTGTCAGAGGGTCAGTACTGAGGGAGTGCTGCACTATCAGAGGGTCAATACTGAGGGAGTGCTGCACTGTCAGAGGGTCAGTACTGAGGGAGTGCTGCACTATCAGAGGGTCAATACTGAGGGAGTCCTGCACTGTCAGAGGGTCAGTACTGAGGGAGTGCTGCACTGTCAGAGGGTCAGTACTGAGAGAGTGCTGCACTGTCAGAGGGTCAGTACTGAGGGAGTGCTGCACTATCAGAGGGTCAATACTGAGGGAGTCCTGCACTGTCAGAGGGTCAGTACTGAGGGAGTGCTGCACTGTCAGAGGGTTAGTACTGAGGGAGCGCTGCACTGTCAGAGGGTCAGTACTGAGGGAGTGCTGCACTGTCAGAGGGTCAGTACTGAGGGAGTGCTGCACTGTCAGAGGGTCAGTACTGAGGGAGCGCTGCACTGTCAGAGGGTCAGTACTGAGGGAGTGCTGCACTGTCGGAGGGTCAGTACTGAGGGAGTGCACTGTCAGAGGGTCAGTACTGAGGGAGTGCTGCACTGTCAGAGGGTCAGTACTGAGGGAGTGCTGCACTGTCAGAGGGTCAGTACTGAGGGAGTGCTGCACTGTCAGAGGGTCAGTACTGAGGGAGTGCTGCACTGTCAGAGGGTCAGTACTGAGGGAGTGCTGCACTGTCAGAGGGTCAGTACTGAGGGAGTGCTGCACTGTCAGAGGGTCAGTACTGAGGGAGTGCTGCACTGTCAGAGGGTCAGTACTGAGGGAGTGCTGCACTATTAAAGCTGCTGCACTTTAAATTGAGGATCCAGCTGCTCTTCTCAGGGTTTCCAGATTCAAATCATAGAAGGTAATTCTCCCATTAAAGTGGTCATTATTCACACGTAACAGGTCTCTAACTGTATGACACCGGGGTACAGTACTGCTGGGGACAGGTCTGTCACTGTATGACACCGGGGTACAGTACTGCTGGGGACAGGTCTGTCCCTGTATAACACTGGGGTACTGTACTGGTGGGGACAGGTCTGTCACTGTATGACACCGGGGTACAGTACTGCTGGGGACCGGTCTGTCACTGTATAACACTGGGGTACTGTACTGGTGGGGACAGGTCTGTCATTGTATAACACTGGGGTACAGTACTGGTGGAGAAAGGTCTGTCACTGTATAACACTGGGGTACAGTACTGGTGGGGACAGGTCTGTCACTGTATAACACTGGGGTACAGTACTGGTGGGGACAGGTCTGTCACTGTATAACACTGGGGTACAGTACTGGTGGGGACAGGTCTGTCACTGTATAACACTGGGGTACAGTACTGGTGGGGACAGGTCTGTCACTGTATAACACTGGGGTACAGTACTGGTGGGGACAGGTCTGACTTGGAAATTATCACCGTTCCTTCATTGTCACTGGGTCAGAATCCTGGAACTCCCTCCCTAACAGCACTGTGGGTGTACCTACACCACATGGACTGCAGCGGTTCAAGATGTCAGATTCACCACCTCCTTCTTGAGGGCAATTCGGGAAGGGTAATAAATCCTGTCTGTCAATGACGCTCACATCCCACGAGCAAAGATGCTTTAAAAATTCCCTCCATGGGGTGGACTGTGGAATCAGTGCAGCTGTGGGTTGTGGGGTCTGACACGTTAACTTCCCGCAGCTTCCTCTCTACACAGGTGGGTGTCTGACCTGCTGACCATTTCCAACGCTTGTTTTGTTAACTGGCTGGGAGATGGATGAGGGAACGATGATGAATTCTGCAGGAGCTACTGAAGCGGCAAGACAGAGCTGAGAGTTTAATGCACAGATGATGGAAAAGAAAACAAACAGTGGTGCTATCTGCCCCTTGACACAGCCAAGGGAAGCTGCCGGAACCACCTTGGACTCGCAGCCAAGTTACATTCTCAACCCTGCTGAAATTTCAGTAGCAATCCTTCCTCCTTTCTCCTTCACCTTCACATTCCACCTCTGATTTCCAAGGCAGCCTGAGCCACACACAGCTTTTCATCCACAGTAGCTCCCTCTCCGGGCTGGACAGCGAGGGTTTAACATCAGCCAAGCCCTGCGGGCACAGCTGGGATTGCAGAGCGAGACCAGAGAGCTGGGCGGATCAGACTCCTTCAATAGTTAACCACCCCACTGTCTTTGGCCTCTTACTCGTCCCCGATTTTAACTGGTCCACCAGTGGTGGCTGTGCCTGGAGCTGCCTAAACTCATGAATTCCCTCCCTAAACCTCCCACTTCTCTCTCTCTCCTTAAAATCATCCTTGAGCGGACTTTCGGTCCTCTGTCCTACTACCTGCTGATGTTGTTCAGTCGGGTTGTGCCTGAGTACACTCCTGTGGAACACCTTAAGCATATTTCTATACATGAAAAGGCGCTATTTAAACACATCTTGCTAATCTTTACCATCGCTTGAAAGAACGGGCAGGAAGTCGACTTGTAAAGTGTTGACTCATGCAACAAGAGGATAAACAGAACCAGAGCCAAAGTTTTATGGGGAGATTGGGAGCAGCATGATGTTTGGACTGCGCTTCTTTTTTTTAAAAAAAAAGGTGCAGAGGTTGTTTAGGTGGCTTGTTCCAGATTGGTCGATTGAAAAAGCCCACAGGAGAATTGGAAAGGGTAAAAGGCTGAAGGGAGAAGGTGGTGAAGAGAACGGGTGGGATTATGACAGGGATTTACATCGAAATATGTACGTCGGACTTACAGCTCAGAAACAAGCCAATCAGTTGAGGGTTAGCAACACGGGTCAGAGGTATGAGATTAAATAAAAGAGGTTGCGAATAAAAAGCAGGAAGGTCTTTTTTTGAAGAGAATGTTGAATTCACTTCCTGGGATTATAGGCCCAGGATGAATAAATGTGATTGGAACCAAGAGGTAAGAATTGACAAACATTTGATCAACTGGGAACTGCTCCAGACTTCCATCTCCCAATGCACCTTTGAGTGGGACAGGATACACTGTCCCTCAACAGGGCAGGGCCACTACGCGCTGTCGGCGGAGCAGGGCAGGGCCACTACGCGCTGTCGGCGGAGCAGGGCAGGGCCACTACGCGCTGTCGGCAGCAGGGCAGGGCCACTACGCGCTGTCGGCGGAGCAGGGCAGGGCCACTACGCGCTGTCGGCGGAGCAGGGCAGGGCCACTACGCGCTGTCGGCGGAGCAGGGCAGGGCCACTACGCGCTGTCGGCGGAGCAGGGCAGGGCCACTACGCGCTGTCGGCGGAGCAGGGCAGGGCCACTACGCGCTGTCGGCGGAGCAGGGCAGGGCCACTACGCGCTGTCGGCGGAGCAGGGAAGGGCCACTACGCACTGTCGGCGGAGCAGGGCCTCTCTCTATCCCTTCTGCCAAAATGCATCCCCTCACACTTCTCTGTAGAAGGTTGACGAAACCAATGCAATGGATGTTGTCTGTATGGATCAGAAGAAAGTGTTTGACAGGGAACCACATAAAAGGCTGGTTAATAAAATTGAGGCGTGGGGAATAGGAAGGTCAGAGTGGAATTGGATTAAAAAAATTGGCTTAAGGACAGGAAGCAGTGGGTGGTGGTAAATGATCGTATTTCAGGCTGGATAGCGGTGTTCCCAAGGGTCAGTGCTGAGACTACTATTTTTTAGACACTCATAAATGAATTGGATACTGGAATACAGAGGAAAGTTTCAAAATTTAACAATGATGCTAAACTTGGAGGAATGGCAAACAGAGAGGGTGAAATCAATCATCTGCATCAGGATGTGGAAAGGCTAGCAGAATGGGCAGGCAAGTGGCAGATGGAATTAACATGGAGAAGTGTGAGGTGATGCATTTTGGCAGAAGGGGTAGGGAGAAGTCATACAGACTTAATGACACTATCAACACTGAATCCCCCACTATCAACATCCTGGGGGGGTTATCATTGACCAGAAACTGAACTGTACTGAACCATATAAACACTGTGGCTACAAGAGCAGGTCAGAGGCTGGGAATCCTGCGGTGAGTAACTCACCTCCTGACTCCCCAAAGCCTGTCCACCATCTACAAGGCACAAGTCAGGAGTGTGATGGAATACTCCCCACTTGTCTGGATGAGTGCAGCTCCCACAACACTTAAGAAGCTCGACACCATCCAGGACAAAGCAGCCCACTTGATTGGCACCACATCCACAAACATTCACTCCCTCCACCACCGACGCACAGTAGCAGCAGTGTGTGTACCATCTACAAGATGCATTGCAGAAACTCGCCAAGACTCCTTAGACAGCACCTTCCAAACCCACGACCACTACCATCTAGAAGGACAAGGGGAACACCACCACTTGGAAGTTCCCCTCCAAGTCACTGAACATCCTGACTTGGAAATATATCGCCGTTCCTTCACTGTCGCTGGGTCAAAATCCTGGAACTCCCTCCCTAACAGCACTGTGGGTGTACCTACACCACATGGACTGCAGCGGTTCAAGAAGGCAGCTCACCCACCAACTTCTCAAGGGTATCTAGGGATGGGCAGTAAATGCTGGCCCAGCCAGCAAAGCCCACAGCCTGTGAATAAATAAAAAAGGAATGGACATGATTGCGAACTTAAAGAGTGTGCCAGTAGATAGTGCCAGAATTTACAGAATCAGTAAAAAAAAGGGAATTAAAGGCTCTGTATCTGAATGACTGCAGCATTCCCAACATAACAGATGAATTGTCAGCTCAAATAGAAATTCATATTTATGACCTGATAGTCATAACAGAGATTTGGCTACAAGGAGACCAAGGCTGGGACCTGAATATCCCAAGGGTATGTGACATCAGGAAGGACAGGATGCTGGGTCAAGGTTTGGGGTAGCTCTGTAAATTAAAGCTGGCATTAGTACCGCAGTGAGAGATGAGCTCAGTTCTAAAGATCAAGACGTAGAATCAGTTTGGGCGGCACTAAGAAACAGCAAAGGGCAGAAAACATGGGTGGGAGTTGTTTAGAGGGCAGTGTTAATGTAACTCTCAGTATAAATCAGGAAATTAGAGGTGAGCGTAACAAGGGTTATACAGTAATCCTGGGGATAGACTGGGTAAGAGGTCAGAGGCTGGTGATTCTATGGAGAGTAACTCACCTCTTGACACTGCAAAGCCAGTCCAGCATCTAAAAGACATAAGTCACTTTCCAAACCCACAACCAACACCGCCTAGAGGAAGAAGGGCAGCAGATACATGGCAACATCACCGCCTGCATGTTCTCCTCCAAGCCACTGCTGACTTGGAAATATGGCACCATTTTTTCACTGTCGCTGGGTCAAAATCCGGGAACTCCCTTCCTAACCGCGCTGCGGGTGTACCTATGCCACAGGGACTGCCGCGGTTCAATAAGGTGGCTCACCACCGCCTCCTCAAGGGCAATTAGGTATGGGCAATAAAAACGCTGACCTAGCCAGCGACACTCACATCCCATGAAAGAATAAAACAAACTAATTAGTGCTAATGTCGTGGAGGATGAATTCTTAGAAGGTATGCAAGATGGTTTTCTAGAGCAGTGCATTGAGGAACAAACTAGGGAACGGACTATTTTAGATATAGTATTGTGCAATGAAAATTGGCTAATTAATAATCTTGTTGTAAAGGAGGCTTTAGGAAAGAGTGATCATAATATGACAGAACTTTACATTAAGTTTGAAAGTGATGCTGTTTAATCTGAAACTAGGGGTCTTAATTGTTAGCAAAGGAAACCATGAAAGTCTGAGGGACAAACTGCAGTGGTGGATTGGGAAACTAGGTTAAAAGGTATGGTGGTAGACTGGTTATGGCTAACATTTAAAGAACTAATACATAGTTTACAACAAAAGCACACCCCTTTAATGCACAAAAACTCAGCAAGGAACGTGTTCTAACCGAGGCTCATGAAAGAAATCACGGATTGTGTTAGGGTCAAAGGAAGAGGTGGATAAAGTTGTGAAAAAAGGGTAAGCCTGAGGATTGGACCATTATAGAAACCTGAAAAGGACCGAGAAAAGGATTATGAAAGGGAAAACCGAATATGAGAGTAAATTAGTGACAAACAAAAATGGATTATAAAAGCTTCTCCAGGCATGTAAAACAGAAAAGAATAGCAAAAGCAGTTGTGGGTCTATTCCAAGCAGAGTCAGGAGAAATTTGTAATGGGGAATAGGGAAATGGCGGAGAAACTAAACAAATGCTTCGTGTCTGTCTTCACAGAGGAAAATACTAAAAAACCTCCCAGAAACAATGAAGAATCAAGGGACTAGTATAAATGAGGAACTGTAAGATATCAATATTAGTTAGAAAATCGTACCAGAGAAATTAATGGGATTTCAAGTAGATACATCCCCTGGATCTGATGATCTACATTCCAGTGCTGAAAAAGGATAGTGGGATGCACTGGCAGAATCTTTCAAAATTCTTACAGCCCTGCAGATTGGAAAGTGGCAAATGTAACCCTACTATTGAACAAAGAAGGGAGAGAGAAAAAGGGGAACTACAGACCTGTTAGCCTGACGTTAGTAGGGAAATGCTAAAATCTATTATAAAGGATGTGATAACAGGACTATAGGAAATAATGAAAGGATTGGACAGAGTCACTGTGGGGCCATGAAAGAGAACTCATGTTTGACCAAATGTTAGAGTTTTTTCTGAGGATGTAACTTGCAGAATAGATAAGGTGGTATATTTAGATTTTCAGAAAGCTTTTGATAATGTCCCACACAAGAGGTTAGTAAACAAAATTAAAGCACATGGGATTGAGGTAATATACTGGCATGGGTTGAGAACTGACGGACAGAAAACAGGGAGTAGGAATAAATGGGTCATTCTCAGGGTGGCAGGCTGCTACTATTGGGGTACCGCAGGGATCAGTGCCAGGGTCCCAGCTCCTCACAATCTATATCAATGATTTGGATGGGGGATTTAAATGTAATATTTCCAAGCTTGCAGATGACACAGTGAGAGTTGTGAGGAGGATGCAAAGAGGCTTCAAGGGGATTTAGACAGGCAAAGTGAGCGGGCAAGAACATGGCAGATGGAATACAATGTGGAAAAATGTGAGGCAGGAGAAACAGGAACACAGTATTTCTTAAATGGTGAGAGACTGGGAAGTGTTGAACTTCAAAGGGACTTGGGTATCCTTGTTCATGAGTCACTGAAAACTAACATGCTCTAACAATTCACAAGGCAAATAGTATGTTGGTCTTTATTACAAGAGGATTTAAGTATAAGAGTAAAGATGTCTTACTGTAATTATATAGAGCCTTGGAGGGACCACACCTGGAGTATTGTGTACAGTTCTGGTCTCCCTACCTAAGGAAAGATAATCTTGCCATAGAGGGGAGTGCAACGCAGGTTCACTAAATTAATTCCTGGGATGGAGGGATTGTCCTATGAGGAAAGATTAAATAGACCGGGCCTTTATTCTCTGAAGTTTGGAAGAATGAGAGGTGATCTCATTCAAAGATACAACAGGGTGGATGCAGGAAGGATGTTTCCCTTGGCTGTGGGGGAGGGGGAGAGGGGGGGGGGGGGGGGGGGGGGGGCGGTGGTGGTCCAGGACCAGGGGAACGATTTCAGAATGAGAGGCAGGCCATTTAAAGGCTGAGACGAGGAGAGGAGAAAGTTTTCCACTCATTCCTCACTCTTTTACAAAAGGCACTGGAATGGATGATTAACGATCACTGTACTGAATGGTGCAGTAGTCTCAATGGGCTGAATGGCCTACTCCTGCTCCTACATTCCTAGGTCACATGCCCCACTCAGGTGGGTGGTGAATCTTTGGAATTCTCTGCCCTAGGGGGGCTGTGGATGCTCAGTCGTGGAGTACGTTCAAGACGGAGATCGACAGATTTCTACATCTTAAAAATATCAAGGGGATAATGCAGGAAAACGGTGTAGAAATAGAACTGAATGGCTTTCTCCTATTTCTTACGTCCTTAACTTGGAAAAAGATTCTCATCCGTCATGGCCATACCTCCCCTCTGTTTGTCGTAAATGATCTGAAATCTGTATCCTGTGGTTACTGACCCTCCTGCCAGTCAATGGAAACAGTCTCATTTCCTGTATCAAACCCTTCCTGATTTTTGAACGACTTTTTAAAAAGTATCTCCCCCCACCCAACCTTCTCTCTGCCTAGGAGGAGAATTATATACCTACTAAAAACTCTTTCCAAAATAGAAAGTAGACCAAAGCTGCTGACTTTTAACAGAGAAGCAACCAGGCCGACGAAAATTCTCAACTTTAAATCTAAACGTGCCTTTCCCCTTTTCGGATGTTGTACATTTCCGACACTATCTGCTTTCATTTTTATACAATCACAGACTCCCAGCTTTATTTTACTGTTCCTTGCAGCTGGCGGGGGCATTGAGAGTCAATGGGGCCTCAAGAGTGCAGGTCCCCCGCCCCCCCCCCACACACACCTCCCACCCCGCTCCTCCCCCAACACTTAAACACAGCAGGGTCAGTGTGAGGAAGCAAGCAGCAGTTTAAAGCCTGACTGTTTTGCATCAACAGCAGAGGTGTCGGGGGAGGAACAGAGACACCTGATACTTGCTGCAATCTGCATTACTTGTGTATGGAAACTTCAAGGTCGGATGGGAGAGAGAAAAAGGGCAGGAAATGGAAAATCCAACTGACGTTCGGCAGATGACATATGGTCCAACGGGTCCCATCTGCTCGGAACACTTTAATTTTCCTGTGCCTGTCTCTTTCTGCCCAAAGTTGCATTTTCCTTCCCTCTTCCAATGCCACTAGGTACGACAGTATTAACGCACGTCAAGCCCAAACCACCACCTCCCCCCACCACTCCCAGCCACCCAATGCCCCTGGCCTGGTCCAATTTTGCCTCTGGTTTGATACTTCAGGAACCTTGCAACAAACAAGACTGGACATACTCCTGTGGCAGGGCAGGGATCTGAACGGACTCTGTTGGACAATAGGTTTCTGGCGATGGCAAGCAGGTTGATTCAAGAGTGTGTCGCTCGCCTTCCACTGACTTGGCCAAGTAACATGGCGGTGAATGTCAACAGGCTGTTTGACTGTGGGAGCTGCAGCCCTGGCCCGCTAACCTGCTAGCACCTACACCTATTCTTCAGCCACCCCCACCCCCATCCAACCTCAGGGAGGGGTAAGTGAATAGAAGAGTAGAAACCACCTCCCTGTCCCAATACTGGGCACTGCGACTCTTATACCCCTGCCCATTGAGGGCAAGATTAGCCAACAGCCTGGCACAGCAGGGGGCAGGCAGGGCTGGGATACTTCAGTTACTATTCACCTTCTGCAGGGGGAATAGGGACCTGTCCCCCTCCCAGTTCCTTCAGTGTTTTACTGTCCGGCCGTTGCCAGATGCTCTGCTATTTGTAGCGTTACTTTCCCCCGTTCCGTGAACGAGGTTTCAGAACAATCTCACCGCTCCCCTCCCTACAGCAAGGCCAGGATCCCAGGGAAAATACCCCGAGGGGGCTCTGAAAGAGCTCGAACTCCCAGAGACTTCACCGGGCTGCCTGTCTGCCAGGGTCAATGCCAGAAACCAGCCTTGGTATTCCAGACCAATGTCCACCCCGCCCCATCAGAAACCAGCAGTCCCAAGAGCAACCTCAGGCCTTTTGAGCTCACTGGCAGCCATGCCTTCAGCTGCCTGGGCCCCTACTGCTTTGGAATTCTTTCCCAAAAACCTCCACACCCTCCTTTAAAACATCCAACAATTTACATTTAAACAGCACCTTCAACATAGTAAAAGTCTAGGATTTTAGAAGAAGAGAAAGGAGGACAGATTGAGGAAGGGAATTCCAGTGCTGAGAGCTCAGGCAGATGTAGGTGTGGCCACTGATGAGAGATCCTGAATTAAAACAATTTTTTAAATTCATTTAGGGGGATGTGGGTGTCGCTGGCTGGACCAGCATTTATTGCCCATCCCTAGTTGCCCCTTGAGAAGGTGGTGGTGAGCTGTCTTCTTGAGCCGCTGCAGTCCATGTGGTGTAGGTACACCCACAGTGCTGTTAGGGAGGGAGTTCCAGGAATTTCACCCAGCGACAGTGAAGGAACGGTGATATATTTCCAAGTCAGGATGGTGAGTGACTTGGAGGGGAACTTGCAGATGGCGGTGTTCCCATCTATCTGCTGCCCTTGTCCTTCTGTATCTAAGGCGGCAGAAGTCTCAGAGGAGGGCACAGAAATAGAGGATAGTGAGGCCCTAAAATATGGATATCTCCAAGGAACTCAAGAAGCTGGACACCATCCAGCTGGACACCATCCAGGACAAAGCAGTCCCGCTTGATTGGCACCACATCCACAAACATTCACTCCCTCCACCACCGACTCACAGTAGCAGCAGTGTGTGTACCATCTACAAGATGCACTGCAGGAACTCACCAAGGTCCCTTAGACAGCACCTTCCAAACCCACAGCCACTACCATCTAGAAGGACAAGGGCAGCAGATAGATGGGAACACCACCACCTGGAAGTTCCCCTCTGAGTCACTCACCATCCTGACTTGGAAATATATCGCCGTTCCTTCACTGTCACTGGGTCAAAATCCTGGAATTTCCTCCCTAACAGCACTGTGGGTGTACCCACACCACATGGACTGCAGCGGTTCAAGAAGGCAGCTCACTATCACCTTCTCAAGGGGCAACTAGGGATGGGCAATAAATGCTGGGGTAGCCAGCGAAGCTCACATGACATAAAAATGAATTTATAAAAAACACCATACACAGCATTGCACCAAAAACACATCTAAACATTTTGCCTGGTAACACATTTAAAAAACATGGTGATTTTGCTGTGATAAACTTGCTGTATAATTGCAAGGTGTGCTGAGTGTAACTCAGTGCCTCTCCCGTTATGCCTTGTGTATCAACACCAGCTTAGTAATAGATTGGTGTGGGGGGGGGGGGGGATGGGCTGATAATGGAGCCAGGCCAGGGCAATGTAAGCTTGGAAAGTTAGTGGAACACACAGCTGGGTCCCACTGGTCCTAACTCAGTATTAAACAAACAGCCAGTGTGTGCACAGTAACCAGAGACCTGCACCGGGATACCTCGCTGCCCCACACCAGAAACTTAACCCCGTCCGGCACAGGAATCCCAGGGCACATCTTCTCCCAGCTTCCCCACAGGCTTCTGTGAAAGCCATCCCAATCATAAATTACAGATGACCCACATGGGTTCACTGTATAAGATACAGGGCTGTGTGAAATCTGGCCTCCAGGCTTGTTAGACTGACCGGAGATGTGATTCTCAGTGGTCTCTCAGCATGGCACGGCACACAGGAACCAGCGGTGGGGAGGCTGGGCAGCTTGGCTGGCAGTCGGTGAGGCTCCAGACCACCTTGGTCCCAGGCATTCTTAAAAATTCTCTCATGGGATGTGGGTGTCGCTGGTAAGCCAGTATTTGTTACCCATCCCTAACTGCCCTTGAGCTGAGCGGCCTGCTAGGCCATTTCAGAGGGCAGTTGAGAGTCAGTCACATTGCTGTGGGTCTGGAGTCACATGTAGGCCAGACCGGGTAAGGACAGCAGCTTCCCTTCCCTCAAGGACATTAGTGAACCAGAGGTTTTTTTTTTAAAATGACAACTGATGGTAGTTTCATATTCAGAGAATAGCTTTTAATTCCAAACCCTTCATCAACTTTAAGTTCCACCAGCTGCAGTGGTGGGATTTGAACCTGTGTGTTCAGGGCATTAGCCTGGGGCTCCAGATTACTAGTCCAGTGACAATACCACGACACACCATCTCCCCTAAAGTGGTCGAGACTTTCGACTGAGCAAGAAGGTCGGGTTTCAAACCCTTCCTTTGTGCTAGGTATGACTCCAACCAGCGGAGAGTTTCCCCCTGATTCCCACTGACTCCAGTTTTGCTCGGGCTCCTTGATGCCACACTCAGTCAAATGCTGCCTTGATGTCAAGGGCAGTCACTCTCACCTCACCTCGGGAGTTCAGCTCTTTTGTCCATGTTTGAACCAAGGCTGTAATGAGGTCAGGAGCTGAGTGACCCTGGCGGAACCCAGACTGAGTGTCAGTAAGTAGATTAATGATTGCACTGTTGATGACCCCTTCCATTACTTTACTGATGATGGAGAGTAGACTGATAGGGTGCCATTTGGCCAGGTTGGGTTTGTCTTGCATTTGGGGGATATGCCGGGCCATGAGGTTAGATTGTGTTCGAGTACAATTCTGCTGCTGTTGATGGCCCACAGCGCCTCATGGATGCCCAGACATGAGTTGCTAGATGTGTGTGAAATCTATCCCATTTAGCACAGTGGTAGTACCACACAACACGATGGAGGGAATCCTCAATGTGAAGGTGGGACTTTGTCTCCACAATGACTGTGAGGTGGTCACTCCTACCGATACTGTCATGGACAGATGTATCTGCAGCAGGCAGGTTGGTGAGGATGAGGTCAAGTATGTTTTTCCCTCTTGTTGGTTCCCTCACCACCTGCCGCAGACCCAGTCTAGCAGCTATGTCCTTTAGGACTCGGCCAGCTCGGTCAGTAGTGGTGCTACCGAGCCACACTTGGTGATGGACATTGAAGTCCCCACCCAGAGTACATTCTGTGCCCTTGCCACCCTCAGTGCTCCCTCCAAGTGGTGTTCAACATGGAGGAGGCACTGATTCATCAGCTGAGGGAGGGCGGTATGTGGTAATCAGCAGGAGGTTTCCTTGTCCATGTTTGACCTGATGCCTTGAGACCTCGTGGGGTCCTGAGTCGATGTTGAGGACTCCCAGGGCAACTCCCTCCTGACTGTATATCACTGTGTCACCACCTCTGCTGGGTCTGTCCTGCTGGTGGGACAGGACATACCCAGGGATGGTGATGGTGGTGTCTGGGACATTATCTGTAAGGTATGATTCCGTGAGGATGACTATGTCAGGTTGTTACTTGACTAGTCTGTGAGACAGCTCTCCCAATTTTGGCACTAGCCCCCAGATGTTAGTAAGGAGGAGTTTGCAGGGTTGACAGGGCTGAGTTTGCTGTTGTTGTTTCTGGTGCCTAGGTTGATGCTAGGTGCTCCATCCAGTTTGATTCCTTTTTAGGTACAACTGAGTGGCTTGCTAGGCCATTTCAGAGACACATCTGGAGTCAGAACAGGTAAGGTTGGAAGATTTCCTTCCCCCAATCTCATTCGGGAACCATATGGATTTTTAATGACAACTGATGATAGTTTCATGTTTATCGTTAGACTTATAAATCCAGATTGTTTTGTAACTGAAATTCCTCCATCTGCAGAGGTGGGATTCAAACCCAGGTCGTCAGACAGTTACTCGGGGTCTCTGGGTTACCAGTCCAGTGACAATACCACTACACCACATGCGGCACTGTCAGAGGGTCAGTACTGAAGGAGTGCTGCACTGTCAGAGGGTCAGTACTGAGGGGGTGCCGCACTGTCGGAGAGTCAGTACTGAGGGAGCGCTGCACTGTCAGAGGGTCAGTGCTGAGGGAGCGCCGCACTGTCAGAGGGTCAGTACTGAGGGAGTGCCGCACTGTCAGAGGGTCAGTGCTGAGGGAGCGCTGCATTGTCAGAGGGTCAGTGCTGAGGGAGCGCTGCACTGTCAGAGGGTCAGTGCTGAGGGAGTGCCGCACTGTCAGAGGGTCAGTACTGAGGGTGTGCTGCACTGTCAGAGGGTCAGTACTGAGTGAGTGCTGCACTGTTAGAGGGTCAGTACTGAGGGAGTGCTGCACTGTCAGCGGGTCAGTACTGAGGGAGTGCTGCACTGTCAGCGGGTCAGTACTGAAGCAGGGCTACTAACATAAATGGGAATCCCAAAGTCTCCTACGGATATAGAAATAGTAGGAGCAGGAGTGGGGCTGACTAGGGATCAAAAAGTGGGATTATGCATGGAGGCAGAAGCACTGGCTGCGGTGTTAAATCCATACTTTGCACCTTTCTTTACCAAGGAAGAAGGTACAGCACAGGTCAATGGTCAAAGAGGAGCTAATTCGGGCAGGAGAAGGGTTTAAAATTGATAGGCATGAGCTATTGCACAGGTTGTCAGTGCTTCAAGTTAATAAGACAGTGGGACTGGATGAAATACATCCTAGGATACTGAAGGAAGTGAGTGTGGAAATTGCAGAGACACTGGCCATAATTTTCAGTCTTCCTTAGAATCAGGGGTGATGCCAGAGGACTGGAGGACTGCAAATGTTACACCCTTGTTCAAAAAATAAAAAATAGGGGTAAAGATAAGCCCAGCGTCTCCAGTCTAGTCAGTTTAACTTCAGTGGTGAGAAAGCCTCCTAGAAATAACAATTTGGAACAAAATGAATAGTCACGTGGACAAATGCAGGTTATTGAAGGGAAGTCAGCACGAATTTGTTAAGGGCAAACTGCACTTAACTACATTGCTGGAGGTTGTTTTTTGAAAAGGTGACGGTGAGGGTTGATGAGGGTAACGCTGTTGATGTGGTGTACATGGACTTCCAAACGGCATTTGCCAGACTTGCCAGTGGAGTTACAGCTCACGGAATAGAAGGGGCAGTAGCAACATGGATACAAAACTGCCCGAGTGACAAGAACCAGCGGGCAGTGGTTGATGGAAATGTTTTGGGGCTGGAGAAAGGTTCGTAGTCGTGGAGTTCCCCAGCAGTCGGTGCTTTTCCTGGATATATACTAATGATCTAGACCTTGGTGCGCAGGGGACAATTTCAAAACATGCAGATGGCGTGAAACTTGGAAGCATTGTAAAACGTCAGGAGGACAGTGTGGAACTTCAGAAGGACACAGGCAAGCGGGTGGAATGGGTGGACAGGTGGCAGATGAAGCGCAATGCGGAGAAATGTGAAGTGGTTCAGTTTGGGAGGAAGAACAGGGCTAGACAATATAAAATAAGGGGTACAACTACAGAGGGGGTGCAGGAGCAGGGGGACCTGGGTGTTTATGTGCATAGATCACTGAAGGTGGCTGGGCAGGTTGAGAGGGTGGTTAATAAGGCACACAGTATGCGAGGATTTATTAACATGGGCACCATCACCTCACTGTGAGCTGCCTTATCAACACTGATTTGGTTTTCCTTTTGTGACAGCTTCTCTTTCACTCTTTATCTCCAGTCAGATATGCGTTGTGTGACTAGCCCACCCGAGGACACAGGGGCTGGGAACATTTTCCACTGCAACACTCGGACAAGGTTAACCCTTAAGAGCTGCACAAGCAGCGCAATGTTTGGAGCACTGAACGTGGGCAATACATCTGATCCTCCTTCCACCTCCTCTCAGCACAGGACACTCTGGGAACAGCAATAGCGGACAGCGAGGGGACGCACTGGCCATTTGTCCAGTTTTACGTTGTACAGTCTGGTTTTCAGTTGGTTTGTGCAAGTCAGGGGGCACCGGGAGGGGTTTAGCTAAACTGGGCTTGGTGTGCGGAAGGGCAGAGTTTGGACGATCTCAAGTTTATGGAGGGTAGAATCTATCGCTCGACCCTTTCTAACCCCAAGTACGACTGGGAGGTGTGATTAATCTGTGTCGGTATAGGAGGTACAGACATTCCTACCTTCTCCCTACACCACTCTCATCCTTCTTCAAGGCAAGATGGGGAGACACGGAGACGATGATCTGTCTGATAGTAAGACCAGTGCGGTGTGCCCTTCTTTAGGGTTACCCCTTGTCATCAGCCCCACCAGGGAGAGCAATCCCCATCCCTTCTACCCTGTAAAGCTGCACTGACCACACAGCCCCCAAGTGTTCCCAGTTACACTGCAGGACTCCACAAAGTGCCCGTGGCTTAGAACTGCCCCCTACCTCGGTCCTGGATTATAAATATTGCATTGTGTTCAAACCACATTCAGACTGGGGTCCCTCGGCCGTGTTTAACCGGCTCAGCTCCTTGCTGAGAGTCAGACAAGCGTTCAGTGCATGTTATCAATGAAACCAGCTGCCCAGCCAGATAAGCTACAGTAAAAGCTCCCCTAAAGCAGCTGATAACAGCTAATTGTGTGTCTGGCATCCACACTCCACTTATCCCCATGGCTGCTACCGCCTGCGTGTTTGCAGCTGGGAACAGCTTCCATTCACTAATCAGGGGCTGCGATCTCTAATAGCTGGAGATTCAGGAAACACAGGAGTGGAAAGGAGGACTGACAGACTCCGTACCAGTAACTGCTGCACTTATCAAGGACTTGTATAAAGCTGCTTGCTGACAGAGTGGAATCAAAGGGCTGGAATCATCTGGGTGAGGAGCTCCCTAGCCCCTGCTCAATGGGAACATGTTTTCTACCAGGGAAGTCAGTTAACACCATCAGCTGAAAGGATTGAATGCTACAGGCCAGTACCACTCACTCAGAGTGCTCCCACATAGGCCTCCCACCTTCCCCCCACCCCCCCCCCAAACAGCTTTGTTGCTTGACCCCTTATCTCCTGTCAGATACACGAGGTGGTGACTCCTTTGTCTATCAAAAACCTATCCAATTCTGCCTTGATTAAATTCATGTCCCAGCCTCCGTTGCTTTCTGGGGAAGAGAATTCCACAGACTAACAGCCCTCAGAGAAAAACATTTCTCCTCGCCTCTGTCCAAACAGCAGGTCTCTCATTTTTAAACTGTGTCCCCTGGTTCTGCTCACCCCAACAAGAGGGAACATGCTCCCGGTATCCACCCTGCCAAATCCCCTCAGGATCTTCTCTGTTTCATTAAGATCACCTCTCACTCTTGTAAACTCCACTGGGTAAAGGCCCAACCTGTTGAACCTTTCTTCAACGGATAGGCCTCTCACCCCAGGAATGAATCGAGTGAACCTTTGCCGAACTGCTTTGAATGGAATAATATATTTTTTTTCAAATAAGGAGACCAAACCTGTACACGGTTCTCCAGATGTGGTCTCACCAAGGCCCTGTAAAGCTGCAGTAAAACTCCCCTCCTTTTATATTCCATTCCCCTTGCGATAAACACCAGCTTTCCAGTTGCCTTCCGAAACACTCGCTGGACCTGCAGGCTAACTTTTTCTGATTCATGTACCAGGACACCCAGATCCCTCTGTACCACAGAGTTCTGCAGTCTCTCCCCATTTAAATAGCAGGCTGCTCTTCTATTCTAGGGAAAGCGTTATACATCGGGCACTGTTGGGTGGCACAATGGGGCCAGTGAGGCAGGGTGGCTGGGACTTTGCCACCATTTAGCCTGTAGCTACTTGGTCCAGGAGTACCCAGGAGTGTCTGGGTACAGGTCACTCCGGAACGCATGGAAAACTCCTCCTGCCCATGACAGGAGGCCCGGGTGAGATGTATCCCAGGCTGCTAAGGGAAGCAAGGGAGGAAATAGCGGAGACTCTGACCGTCAATTTCCAATCGTCTCTGGTTAAAGATGTGTTACTGGATGACTGGGGGAGACGGCTAATGCTGTACTGTTGTTTGAAAAGAGAGGAAGGGACAGACTGAGGAAATTACAGTGGTGGGAAATTATTAGAAAAAGTTCTGAGGGACAGGAGAAACCCTCATTTGAGTGCTTTTGTGACCGGAAGGCAGTTTTCTGATGGAGCCTCACAGTACTAGGCCCTTGCTTTTTCTAGTATATTTCAGTTTGAGGGCTTTACAAAAAGTAGCCTTGAGGAAGAAAGCTGTAGACTGCACAAAGGTATTAATGTACTGGTCAGGCAAAGACAGTACAGTCTGGAGGAGCGGGAGGTCATGTATTCAGGGAAGGGAAATAAAGCAAGAGAATACACAATGAATGGGAGGAAACTGAGTAGTGTAGAGGAACAGAGTGCTTGTCCACAGGTCCCTGAAGGTAACAGGAGAGGTGGATAAAGTAGTTAGGACAACACATGACTATAAGAACAGGGATGCTTTGCTTAAAACATGAGTTTAGTGACAGCTAGAGTAATGTGCACAGTTCTGGCCACCACTTTACAGGAATGACGTGATCACACTATACGAGGTACAGGGCAGATCTACAGAGATGGTGCCAGGAATGGAGAGTTTTATCTATAAGAAAAGACTGGGTAAGCTGGGGTTGCTTTCTCTGGAGGAGAGGAAATGAAAAGGGGATTTAATTTAGGTATATAAAATTATGAGGAGCCTCGACAGAGTGGATCAGAAGGGCCTATTTTTGTGAGCGATCGATGACCAGGGAGTATAAATTTAAAGGAATTGATAGAGGGATTTGAGGGGAGCTGAGGAGAATTTTTTTTCACCCAGAGGGTGGTGGGGATCTGGAACCTCTCTGCCTGAAAGGCGGGGGGGGGGGGGGGGGTTAGAGGCAGAAACCCGCATGGCACTTTTCAAAAAAAAAAACCTTGGATACCCATCTGAAGTGCTGCCATTGAGAGGATTCCTTTCTTTGTTAAACTTGCTGTTCTCCACGGGAATCACAGCACCTTAAACAGAGATATTACCAAATGCTTTAGGTGGGTTTTAAAGGAGGGTCTTAAAGAAAGGCAAGTAGAGGGAGTTCCAGAGCTTAGAGAAACAAGCAAATGGTGAAGCGATTGAAATTGGGGAGGCCAAAATTAGAGGGGCAGAGATCTCGGAGTTGGAAAGATGACGGAGATGGGGAGGGATCGGAAACAAGGATGTGGGCAATCTGGGAGAGGTGCTTAGCGTTATCTCTAAAACAAAAAAAAAAATGCACACTCGGTTTCTACAGATAAATTCTTGGTCTTCCCCTGCAGCGGAGATTGTGCTCTGCTGAAGTCACACGCACCCCACATTCCTCCTCCCCCCCCTCACAATCAAACACACGGCAGATTTGGCTTCCTGTTTTAAGCGTTAATTTCAGGTCACTTCATGCTGCCGAACTTGGCCCATGAATAGCCTGTCTGAGAAACGTGTGGCTGCCCAATGCGGACACAGTCTGTCTCCCCCCGCCCACTGGTTCACACCTCAGCACATAAGGGCAGTCACTGGGATGGGACTAACACTGCCTGTGGTCGCCCCCGCCCCACCCCACCCCACACCCAACATCTGAAGATACCAGCCGTACATCAGCACCATCTGCCCTGCCCAGAGGCTGCTTTCAGAACCAACTTGGGCCAAGTGCATGCTGAGTGATCACTGGTGCTCGCCAGGAGTGAGGGTGAGGCCTCTTTGTCACCCGTGCCCAGTTTGTTACCCACATGCCGGAAGCAGGCTTGACAGTGGCTTCAGTTTGAAACTTGCCGACAGAGACACGGACAGAACATCAGACAGGGCTGACTAGCTCACACTGACCTGGTACCTCCAAAGAGGATAATTTTGTCCCCAACCATACAGCAGCACTGTCTCCGTCGAGGACAAGGCCCCTTGCCCTTTGGCTCAACCTTCCTCCATGTCGAGGACTCTGAAAGGGAAGCAGTTCATCAGCGCTACAATGACCTTGATCTCCATGGAGAAGCCAGTGCTACCTCTCCAACATCCACAAGCTGATGGACATGGCCACCTGCTGGACAGGCTACAAACAACAAGGACAACTTTCTCTGAACGACAATGCGAGCTAACTTTCACCCAGACAACTCTGAGAAAGTGAAGGCCGGTCAATTGGACAAAGTGAGAGTGTCCACCCAGACCCAGGGGAGGCAGTGGGAGCTGCGGCCAGTGGGTGAAACCCCGGAGACTTTAGTCTGTCACACTCCACCACACCACAGCAACACCACACAGGACACAAGCTGGTACAACTGGGAATCTCCCCGACAGTCGGTCCCCACCCGGACACCAATCCCCGGACAGTCAGTCCCTGTACGGACACCAATCCCCCGGACAGTCAGTCCCCACCCGGACACCAATCCCCCGGACAGTCAGTCCCCACCCGGACACCAATCCCCCGGACAGTCAGTCCCTGTACGGACACCAATCCCCCGGACAGTCAGTCCCTGTACGGACACCAATCTCCAGACAGTCAGTCCCTGTCTAGACACCAATCCCCGGATAGTCAGTCCCTGTCTGCACACCAATCCCCCGGACAGTCGGTCCCCGTCTGGACACCAATCCCCAGACAGTCAGTCCCTGTCTGGACACCAATCCCCCGGACAGTCGGTCCCTGTCTGGACACCAATCCCCCGGACAGTCGGTCCCTGTCTGGACACCAATCCCCCGGACAGTCGGTCCCTGTACGGACACCAATCCCCGGACAGTCAGTCCCCGTCCGGACACCAATCCCCCCGAAAGTCGGTCCCTGTCCGGACACCAATCCCCCCGAAAGTCGGTCCCTGTCCGGACACCAATCCCCCCGAAAGTCGGTCCCTGTCCGGACACCAATCCCCCGGACAGTCAGTCCCTGTCTGGACACCAATCCCCGGACAGTCAGTACCCGTCTGGACACCAATCCCCCGGACAGTCAGTACCCGTCCGGACACCAATCCCCCGGACAGTCAGTCCCCGTCCGGACACCAATCCCCCGGACAGTCTGTCCACGTCCGGACACCAATCCCCCGGACAGTCTGTCCACGTCCGGACACCAATCCCCCGGACAGTCTGTCCACGTCCGGACACCAATCCCCCGGACAGTCAGTCCCCGTCCGGACACCAATCCCCCGGACAGTCAGTCCCCGTCCGGACACCAATCCCCCGGACAGTCTGTCCACGTCCGGACACCAATCCCCCGGACAGTCTGTCCACGTCCGGACACCAATCCCCCGGACAGTCAGTCCCAGCCCGGACACCAATCCCCCGGACAGTCAGTCCCCGTCCGGACACCAATCCCCCGGACAGTCAGTCCCCGTCCGGACACCAATCCCCCGGACAGTCTGTCCACGTCCGGACACCAATCCCCCGGACAGTCTGTCCACGTCCGGACACCAATCCCCCGGACAGTCTGTCCACGTCCGGACACCAATCCCCCGGACAGTCAGTCCCAGCCCGGACACCAATCCCCCGGACAGTCAGTCCCAGCCCGGACACCAATCCCCCGGACAGTCAGTCCCAGCCCGGACACCAATCCCCCGGACAGTCAGTCCCAGCCCGGACACCAATCCCCCGGACAGTCAGTCCCAGCCCGGACACCAATCCCCCGGACAGTCAGTCCCAGCCCGGACACCAATCCCCCGGACAGTCAGTCCCAGCCCGGACACCAATCCCCCGGACAGTCAGTCCCAGCCCGGACACCAATCCCCCGGACAGTCAGTCCCAGCCCGGACACCAATCCCCCGGACAGTCAGTCCCAGCCCGGACACCAATCCCCCGGACAGTCAGTCCCAGCCCGGACACCAATCCCCCGGACAGTCAGTCCCAGCCCGGACACCAATCCCCCGGACAGTCAGTCCCAGCCCGGACACCAATCCCCCGGACAGTCAGTCCCAGCCCGGACACCAATCCCCCGGACAGTCAGTCCCTGTCCGGACACCAATCCCCGGACAGTCAGTCCCAGCCCGGACACCAATCCCCCGGACAGTCAGTCCCAGCCCGGACACCAATCCCCGGACAGTCAGTCCCTGTCCGGACACCAATCCCCGGACAGTCAGTCCCAGCCCTGACACCAATCCCCCGGACAGTCAGTCCCTGTACGGACACCAATCCCCCGGACAGTCAGTCCCTGTACGGACACCAATCCCCCGGACAGTCAGTCCCTGTACGGACACCAATCCCCCGGACAGTCAGTCCCTGTACGGACACCAATCCCCCGGACAGTCAGTCCCTGTACGGACACCAATCCCCCGGACAGTCAGTCCCTGTACGGACACCAATCCCCCGGACAGTCAGTCCCTGTACGGACACCAATCCCCCGGACAGTCAGTCCCTGTACGGACACCAATCCCCCGGACAGTCAGTCCCTGTACGGACACCAATCCCCCGGACAGTCAGTCCCTGTACGGACACCAATCCCCCCGACAGTCAATCCCTGTACGGACACCAATCCCCCGGACAGTCAGTCCCTGTACGGACACCAATCCCCCGGACAGTCAGTCCCTGTACGGACACCAATCCCCCGGACAGTCAGTCCCTGTACGGACACCAATCCCCCGGACAGTCAGTCCCAGCCCGGACACCAATCCCCCGGACAGTCAGTCCCAGCCCGGACACCAATCCCCCGGACAGTCAGTCCCTGTACGGACACCAATCCCCCGGACAGTCAGTCCCTGTACGGACACCAATCCCCCGGACAGTCAATCCCTGTCTGGACACCAATCCCCCGGACAGTCAGTCCCCGTCCGGACACCAATCCCCCGGACAGTCAGTCCCTGTACGGACACCAATCCCCCGGACAGTCAGTCCCTGTCTGGACACCAATCCCCCGGACAGTCAGTCCCCGTCCGGACACCAATCCCCCAGACAGTCAGTCCCAGCCCGGACACCAATCCCCCGGACATTCGGCCACAGTCGGGGTGCAGATATAAAATGACAGTCTTGCCAGGAGTGACATGAAGAGAGAGAGTCTCTGTGTATAGGACTGTTTGATGAAATGTTATATATCAGAGTAAAGTTCTGCCTCTGTATAAACAAGACTCAAACATAAACTTTCCGGCCTCAATTAAAAATTATCTTTGAGGGCAAATAGGGACGGGCAATAAATGCTGGCCTAGCCAGCGGTGCCACGTCCCCTGAATGAACAGTAAAACATGACCAGATGACAGAGGACCCCTCACTTACCAGGATTGTATTTCCACAAGTCATTAAAGTGCCGGTCTAGTCTTGCATTGTAACCACCAAATATGTACAGTTCACTGTTGTAGGTAACTGCAGGAAAGGAAGGGGGGAGAGGTTAGAAGGGGAGAGCAGGTAATGGGACAGGCTGAGGGGCTGCACTCCCAGTACCCCAAACAAGGAGCCAACCCTCCCACTAAAGTCGCAGTAACACCCAACTGGGATACGTGCTCCCAATGTAACATGGGGGCAGCGGGGCCAGAACAGTGATGATGACCTTCCGAACTGCAGGGTGATGGATGCTCCATGTCCAAGCTGACCCTGAGAGAAAGAGAAAGGAGACGGACTCGTACAGAGTGGGCACAGGTAAAGGACACAGGAGGCAGCCCAGCACAAAGCAACAGTTTCAGGGGTGGCAATTTAAAAAGAAACACAACCTATTCTGCCTTTGACGTGATAGTCACTGGCAAGGCCAGCATTTATTGCCCATCTCTCATTGTCCCCCAAGGTGATGGTGAACCTCTCCCTTTAGCTGCTGTATGAGGACATTTCCATAGTGTTAGGAAATCCCAGGATTTTGACCCAGTGACAGTGAAGGAACGGTGATATATTTCCAAGTCAGGATGGTGAGTGACTTGGAGGGGAACTTCCAGGTGGTGGTGTTCCCATCTATCTGCTGCCCTTGTCCTTCTAGATGGTAGTGGTCGTGGGTTTGGAAGGTGCTGTCGAAGGAGCCTTGATGAATTCCTGCAGTGCATCTTGTAGATGGTACACACACTGCTGCTACTGTGTGTCGGTGGTGGAGGGAGTGAATGTTTGTGGATGTGGTGCCAATCAAGCGACTGCTTTGTCCTGGATGATGTCCAGCTTCTTGAGTGTTGTGGGAGCTGCACTCATCCAGGCAAGTGGGGAGTATTCCATCACACTCCTGACTTGTACCTTGTAGAATGTGGACAGGCTTTGGGGAGTCAGGAGGTCAATGAAATACCGCTGAAGAATAGTCACTGTTGTAATGTAGCAGCCAATCTATTTAGAGCAAACTCTCACAAACAACATGAGAACGACCAGATAATCTGTTTGAGTGATGTTGACTGGGGGACAAATATTGGCCAAAATACTGAGAAAAATTTCCTTGATCTTGTTTGAAAAATGGCCTTGGGCCCTTCTGCTTCCATACCTCAGTACTGACCTTCTGACAGTGCAGCACTCCCTCAGTACTGACCCTCTGACAGTGCAGCACTCCCTCAGTACTGACCCTCTGACAGTGCAGCACTCCCTCAGTACTGACCCTCTGACAGTGCAGCGCTCTCTCAGTACTGACCCTCTGACAGTGCAGCACTCCCTCAGTACTGACCTTCTGACAGTGCAGCACTCCCTCAGTACTGACCCTCCGACAGTGCGGCACTACCTCAGTACTGACCCTCCGACAGTGCGGCACTCCCTCAGTACTGACCCTCCGACAGTGCGGCACTCCCTCAGTACTGACCCTCCGACAGTGCGGCACTCCCTCAGTACTGACCCTCCGACAGTGCGGCACTCCCTCAGTACTGACCCTCCGACAGTGCGGCACTCCCTCAGTACTGACCCTCCGACAGTGCGGCACTCCCTCAGTACTGACCCTCCGACAGTGCGGCACTCCCTCAGTACTGACCCTCCGACAGTGCGGCACTCCCTCAGTACTGACCCTCTGACAGTGCGGCACTCCCTCAGCACTGACCCTCCGACAGTGCAGCACTCCCTCAGTACTGACCCTCTGACAGTGCAGCACTCCCTCAGTACTGACCCTCAACATGGGTGTTAATAATGGGCAATAAGTGCTGGCCAAGCTAGTGATACTTGCATTTTGGGAAGGGATAAATAAACACAAACTACCCCTGAGCCAAGGCTGACGCCAGGTTCCAGGTGGGGTGCTGTAACTTCGGAGCATTTGTGACCCCTCAGGTGAGAACTTGCCAATTGTGAAGTGAAGTGAATTGCCGAAGTGAAGGTGTTGGAGCAATGGTTGGGCCTGATCTTGTTGGAGGTGGTCAGAAGCTGGGGTGAAGATTACTTTCACTGACAGGGAGGGAATGGAGCTCTGGTGGAGGTGTCAGCCCATCTCACTACCCCAGTCCCGTTCATTCACAGGGCCCATACCACAGAGGGAGGTTACTTACACGCTGAGTGGCTCCTCCTGCCTTCGGGGAGGAGCTGTGTGGTGGGAGAGTCCAGCCAGTGATTGGTCTCTGTGTCAAACACTTTGATACGATTACAGTAGATCTCATTGTTGGAATGAAACGGGCCAAAGCGATCTGCTCGGCCCCCAAACACGTACATCCGGCTGCCCATCACCGTGGCTGAATGGAAATCTCGCCATCGCGCTGGGTTACCCTGTGGAGGAGAGCGGGGGGCGGCAGAGGGGAGAGAGAGAGAGGGCGAGCGAGGGGGAGGGGGGGGAGGAGAGCGAGGGTGAGGGGGGGGAGGAGAGCGAGGGGGAGGGGGGGGGAGGAGAGCGAGGGTGGGGGGGAGGAGAGCGAGGGTGAGGGGGGGGAGAAGGAGAGCGAGGGGGAGGGGGGGGAGAAGGAGAGCGAGGGGGAGGGGGGGGGAGAAGGAGAGCGAGGGGGAGGGGGGGGGAAGGAGAGCGAGGGGGAGGGGGGGGAAGGAGAGCGGGGGTGGGGGGGAGGAGAGCGAGGGTGGGGGGGGAGGAGAGCGAGGGGGAGGGGGGGAAGGAGAGCGGGGGGTGGGGGGGGAAGGAGAGCGGGGGGTGGTGGGGAGGAGAGCGAGGGGGAGGGGGGGGGAGGAGAGCGGGGGGTGGGGGGGAGGAGAGCGGGGGGGGAGGGGAGGAGAGCGGGGGTGTGAGTGTGGATTTTGTGTTAGTGAAAGCACACAGTGAGTCTAAACGGGGGAAGGAGAGCGAGGGGGAGGGGGGAAGGAGAGCGAGGGGGAGGGGGGGGGAAGGAGAGCGAGGGGGTGGGGGGGGGGGAAGGAGAGCGGGGGGTGGGGGGGGGAGGAGAGCGAGGGTGGGGGGGGGAGGAGAGCGAGGGGGAGGGGGGGAGGAGAGCGAGGGTGGGGGGGGAGGAGAGCGAGGGGGAGGGGGGAGGAGAGCGAGGGTGGGGGGGGGAAGGAGAGCGAGGGGGAGGCGGAATGGAGAGGGGGAGAGAGAGAGAGAGACAGACACAGTGTGAGTGAGTGTGGATTTTGTGATTAGGAAAGTGAAAAGCACACAGTTAGACACTAACTCTCCCACTCAAACACTCCCAGATGATTAAAGGGGAGGGTGTGGTGTTCTGGTACTGTCAGCGGACAGGTAACCCACAGACCCGGGGTAACACTGAGACCCCGGGGTCACCCACAGACCCGGGGTAACCCACAGACCCGGGGTAACACTGAGACCCGGGGGTAACCCACAGACCCGGGGTAACCCACAGACCCGGGGTAACCCACAGACCCGGGGTCACCCACAGACCCGGGGTAACCCACAGACCCGGGGGTAACCCACAGACCCGGGGTCACCCACAGACCCGGGGTCACCCACAGACCCGGGGTCACCCACAGACCCGGGGTAACCCACAGACCCGGGGTAACACTGAGACCCAGGGTAACTCACAGACCCGGGGTAACGCTGAGACCCGGGCGTAACCCACAGACCCGGGGTCACCCACAGACCCGGGGGTAACGCCGAGACCCGGGGTCACCCACAGACCCGGGGTCACCCACAGACCCGGGGTAACGCCGAGACCCGGGGTCACCCACAGACCCGGGGTCACCCACAGACCCGGGGTCACCCACAGACCCGGGGTCACCCACAGACCCGGGGGTAACGCCGAGACCCGGGGTCACCCACAGACCCGGGGTCACCCACAGACCCGGGGTAACGCCGAGACCCGGGGTAACGCCGAGACCCGGGGATAACCCACAGACCCGGGGTCACCCACAGACCCGGGGGTGACCCACAGACCCGGGGTCACCCACAGACCCGGGGTGACCCACAGACCCGGGGGTGACCCACAGACCCGGGGGTGACCCACAGACCCAGGGTAACACTGAGACCCGGGGGTAACCCACAGACCCGGGGGTAACCCACAGACACGGGGGTAAACCACAGACCCGGGGGTAACCCACAGAACCCGGGTAACACTGAGACCCGGGGTAACTCACAGACCCAGGGTAACACTGAGACCCGGAGGTAACCCACAGACCCGGGGTAACACTGAGGCCCGGGGGTAACCAACAGACCCGGGGGTAACCCACAGACACGGGGTAACACTAAGACCCGGGGTAACCCACAGACCCGGGGGTGACCCACAGACCCGGGGTAACCCACAGACCCGAAGGTAACCCACAGACCCGGGGGTAACCCACAGACCCGGGGTAACACTGAGGCCCGGGGGTAACACTGAGGCCCGGGGGTAACCCACAGACCCGGGGGTAACCCACAGACCCGGGGGTAACCCACAGACCCGGGGTCACCCACAGACCCGGGGTCACCCACAGACCCGGGGGGAACCCACAGACCCGGGGTAACACACAGACCTGGGGTAACACACAGACCCGGGGTAACCCACAGACCCGGGGGTGACCCACAGACCCGAAGGTAACCCACAGACCCGGGGGTAACCCACAGACCCGGGGTAACACTGAGGCCCGGGGGTAACCCACAGACCCGGGGTAACACTGAGGCCCGGGGGTAACCCACAGACCCGGGGGTAACCCACAGACCCGGGGTCACCCACAGACCCGGGGTCACCCACAGACCTGGGGGGAACCCACAGACCCGGGGTAACACACAGACCCGGGGTCACCCACAGACCCGGGGTCACCCACAGACCCGGGGGTAACCCACAGACCCGGGGTAATCCACAGACCCGGGGTAACCCACAGACCCGGGGGTAACCCACAGACCCGGGGGTGACCCACAGACCCGGGGGTGACCCACAGACCCGAAGGTAACCCACAGACCCGGGGGTAACCCACAGACCCGGGGTAACACTGAGGCCCGGGGGTAACCCACAGACCCGGGGGTAACACTGAGGCCCGGGGGTAACCCACAGACCCGGGGGTAACCCACAGACCCGGGGTCACCCACAGACCCGGGGTCGACCCACAGACCCGGGGGTGACCCACAGACCCGGGGGTGACCCACAGACCCGGGGGTGACCCACAGACCCGGGGGTAACCCACAGACCCAGGGGTAACACTGAGGCTCGGGGGTGACCCACAGACCCGGGGGTGACCCACAGACCCGGGGGTGACCCACAGACCCGGGGGTGACCCACAGACCCGGGGGTGACCCACAGACCCGGGGGTGACCCACAGACCCGGGGGTGACCCACAGACCCGGGGTGAAATCCCACCACAGCAGATGGTGGAATTTGAATTCAATAAAAATCTGGAATTAAAAGTCTAACGATGACCATGAAACCATTGTCGATTGTTGTAAACACCCACCTGGGTCACGAGAGAAGGATATCTGCTGTCCTCACCCTGGCCTACATGTGACTCCAGACCCAGACCCAGACTCAAATGCTGCCTGAACAAGGGCAGTAAATGCTGCCCTAGCCAGTGACACACATCCTAACAAGCAAATAATACTCCCTCCCTCTCCCTCCAGAGGCAGGGAGTTTGCATTAATAATAGTGGAGCAGGGGTTCCAGCAACACGCTAGGGCTTGTACATCAGTTTGAGGGAGGAGGAGACATGATTTGACTCGGGGTGGGGGTGGTGGTGGTGCTGCTGCTGAACCAGATAGCCAGCACTGGATGGTGAACAGCCACTGACATCCAGTGGTGCAGAGCAGCTACTGCAGGGGGATTGGTGCAAGCTGCTCCTTTCCAGTTGGAACCGAGATCATGCAAAGCCCCTGAATCTGCAGCAGCACTGAAGCAGTAAAACACAATTCTGGGCTCCCTTCAAAAAAAAACACTCTTAATGTCGAGGTCATGCAGCAACAGCAGCAGCAGTAACGTAGTCCCTATATCTCTCTCTCTCTCTCTCCAACCCTCAGTCCCTGCCAATTGCTCTGTGCCCACTCCAGTCCATGTCAGGCTGTCCATCCCTTCCTCCCTGGGTAGGCCTGGGATGTCTCCCTTTCTGCTGTGGAGCCCAGGGGCAGTTTATTCTGCCTTGCAGGAGTAATGAAAGGATGAGCCGTGGCTGCCTCCCTGGTTTCACTTGTACAACGTCAACATGTGGAAGCGCTCGGGGTCTAAGCTATTGGCCAGAAGCGAGGCTCTCTGAATGTCACCCCCATCCCCCCCCCAAACCTCCCTCCCATCCCATCCCATCCCATCCCATCCACCTGCGCTACGGGAGATTAACGCTTCACCAGCTGTCGATCCGAATCCCTGCCAATACAGGCTGCTGTCAACAAGCTACTCAAATCTCCCTCCCACCATTCCCCACATCCACCGAATGCTTCCAATCACACTCCCCCCACCCCCACCCCACCCCATCAGGGAAACAGCAGCATCGTAGTCCTGTTCCTCGACAGAGGCCTGGAACTAACGGTTCGGCGACAGGAGTCCAAACCCCCTCCACTGCCGCTGGCAAATTTACATTTGGTTAATTAAATAAATCTGGAATAAAAGCTAATATAATTCATTAACGGTGACCAGAAAAAGCTGTCTGGGCCACTGATGCCCTTGAGGGAGGGAAATCTGCTGCCCTTACCTGGTCTGGCCTACATGTGACTCCAGACCCACAGCAATGTGGCTGACTCTGAACTTGTCTCTGAAACGGCCCTAAGCAGGATTGTCAGTCAGTCTGGGGGAAACTTGGAATTGGTGATAAATGCTGACCTTGCCAGAGAATCAACCAGAAGTTTCCCAACTTCCCTCCCCTGTCCACTGGTGTGTCCACCCCCACCACCCCCCCACCAAGGAGGCCAGAGATATTTCTGTGACCTGTCTTTCAGCACTCTTGTTCAGCTGCTATAATTAGGGGTTGCAGCGAGGCTTCATAAGGACCTCGGTATAAATAGTCAGCTCTCCGGCACACTGACCATTTCTGGAACGCTTCAGTCTCTCTGAATGGGTTGAAGGCCAACAAGCTCCAACAGTCCCGTTTCACAGCCGTGTATGAGCCTCCAAATGTCAAGCGAGGTGCTCGAGCAGGGGACGGCGTTACCTGGAAGGGTCTCGGGGAGAAGGTGGGGGAATTGCTGAGCGCGCCAGGGTGGACACATTGGGTGGATAGTCTCCTTCTAGCGTTGTAACAATTCCATGATCCAGAAGACTTGCACCAACGTACTGAAGGGTGGGCAGTGTAACACTGACCTGACCTATGAGACCACCCATTCTTTCAGTGCCAAAAACCATGCTTTTGCCTACTCGCACAAGTCAAGTCCCGCTATCAGCTACTGACATTAATAGCGGGTCTTGGCTTTTCACCCCAGTTCCAGTGAAAAGACAGGGCTGACGGTGGTACCAGGCTGTGTGGCCAACAGAATGTAACTCTCATAGGTAAACCCAAGCCGAACAAGAAGCTCTCTGCAGGAGCTCCCGTACGTGTCATGACAGCGGCTGGAAGGACGAGGACCAGGATGAGGGCGAAGTGAACTTATGGATCGATAAACGTGTGGAATAGGCTTCCCGATGGCCCCTATGTAAATCACGCAGCAGTTTATTAACGTTCAGATCTCATATCACCGATGAGATCGAGAGACGCCTGTGAAGATTATATCGGTTCTATCAGACCATGTCGTCCACTGTTGAACCTTTGGATGTGTGCCTTGAGAAGCCATTCCGGGGTCACGTCCACGCTGAATGGATCAGGCCAATGGCTGACGGAGACAAAGTCTTGACAAGGAACAGGAATCTGCATGCAACCCAAACCTGATAGTTTGCGTGGTTTCATCATTACCCAGCCTATTTCGTCACAGGCTATTAGTGCACAAAGCGTCAGATAGTTTAAGAAAAAAAAACGTGGAATATCCAATTGACTGGGCAGAGAGCAAGACGATTTGTTGGGGGAGGGGTGACTCTGAAAGTGTCAGTGCCCAGTCGGATCCTCACAACAATGCCACTGCAAAGTGACTCGGAGCGAATACCACCAGCCCTTAGCATCGGATGCTGAGGAATATGAATTTGACAGGTTTAAGATGCTTTGACTGCGATTTTTTCCCCCTCGTCCGTTCATGGGATGTGGGTGACGCTGGCAAGGCCGGTGTTTGTGGCCCATCCCTAACCTCCCTCGAACCGAGCGGCTTGCCGGGCCACTTCAGAGGGGCAGTTGAGAGCCAGCCACCTCGCTGTAAGGTCTGGAGTCACAAGTAGGCCAGACCAGGCGAGGAAGGCCGATTTCCTTCCTGTGTGACATGCTGAAAGCGGGTGGTTTTTAAACAACAATTGATGATAGTTTCATGGTCATCATCACTTAGACTAGCTTTTATATTCCAGCTTTTTATTAATTGGTTTCAAATTCCACCAGCTGTCTCCACAGGATTAGCCTGGGCCCCTCTGGATTACTTATCCACTGACATTATCACAAAACCACCGTCTCACCCTAAAAGGTATCTTTGTACAATTAGTAATTCAATAAACTTGACACTTTAATTTGGTATGAATTACCAATGTTGTCTTTTATTCACATTGTAAAATAGTAACCACCCACACCATACACTCGGTGTATAAATCCAACCCCCCCTTCAGGGATTAACATATACATTGATCTACAGTCGCTCCATTCCTGAGCTCGGGACATCCCTGAGCACTTCACAGCTAACTGGGTACCTCCAGTCGTAATCAGTGCTGCACTACGCCAAACGTGGCACTAATTAGTACAAAGCAAGACTCCAAAAGAGCAGTGTGAGAAATGCCCAAGTCTTAATGAAGTTGATCAAAGAATAAATACCGGGCAGGAGGCTGGGAAAAGCTCTCCAGCTGATCTTTAAAATGGTGGCGCAGGATCTCACACATCCATCTGACAGGGCCTTGTCTTTTGGATGAGGCATTAAACCAAGTGCAAATCGGATAGGGCGCCGCCCCCTCAGCGCTGACCCTCCGACAGGGCGCCGCTCCCTCAGCCCTGACCCTCCGACAGGGCGCCGCTCCCTCAGCCCTGACCCTCCGACAGGGCGCCGCTCCCTCAGCGCTGACCCTCCGACAGGGCGCCGCTCCCTCAGCGCTGACCCTCCGACAGTGGGGCGCTCCCTCAGCGCTGACCCTCCGACAGGGCGCCGCTCCCTCAGCGCTGACCCTCCGACAGGGCGCCGCTCCCTCAGCGCTGACCCTCCGACAGGGCGCCGCTCCCTCAGCGCTGACCCTCCGACAGGGCGCCGCTCCCTCAGCGCTGACCCTCCGACAGGGCGCCGCTCCCTCAGCGCTGACCCTCCGACAGGGCGCCGCTCCCTCAGCGCTGACCCTCCGACAGGGCGCCGCTCCCTCAGCGCTGACCCTCCGACAGGGCGCCGCTCCCTCAGCGCTGACCCTCCGACAGGGCGCCGCTCCCTCAGCGCTGACCCTCCGACAGGGCGCCGCTCCCTCAGCGCTGACCCTCCGACAGGGCGCCGCTCCCTCAGCGCTGACCCTCCGACAGGGCGCCGCTCCCTCAGCGCTGACCCTCCGACAGGGCGCCGCTCCCTCAGCGCTGACCCTCCGACAGGGCGCCGCTCCCTCAGCGCTGACCCTCCGACAGGGCGCCGCTCCCTCAGCGCTGACCCTCCGACAGGGCGCCGCTCCCTCAGCGCTGACCCTCCGACAGGGCGCCGCTCCCTCAGCGCTGACCCTCCGACAGGGCGCCGCTCCCTCAGCGTTGACCCTCCGACAGGGCGCCGCTCCCTCAGCGCTGACCCTCCGACAGGGCGCCGCTCCCTCAGCGCTGACCCTCCGACAGGGCGCCGCTCCCTCAGCGCTGACCCTCCGACAGGGCGCCGCTCCCTCAGCGCTGACCCTCCGACAGGGCGCCGCTCCCTCAGCGCTGACCCTCCGACAGGGCGCCGCTCCCTCAGCGCTGACCCTCCGACAGGGCGCCGCTCCCTCAGCGCTGACCCTCCGACAGGGCGCCGCTCCCTCAGCGCTGACACTCCGACAGGGCGCCGCTCCCTCAGCGCTGACACTCCGACAGGGCGCCGCTCCCTCAGCGCTGACACTCCGACAGGGCGCCGCTCCCTCAGCGCTGACACTCCGACAGGGCGCCGCTCCCTCAGCGCTGACACTCCAACAGGGCGCCACTCCCTCAGCGCTGACACTCCGACAGGGCGCCGCTCCCTCAGCGCTGACACTCCGACAGGGCGCCGCTCCCTCAGCCCTGACCCTCCGACAGGGCGCCGCTCCCTCAGTACTGACCCTCCGACAGTGCAGCACTCCCTCAGTACTGACCCTCCGACAGGGCGCCGCTCCCTCAGTACTGACCCTCCGACAGTGCAGCACTCCCTCAGTACTGACCCTCCGACAGGGCGCCGCTCCCTCAGCACTGACCCTCCGACAGGCGGCGCATCTACTGCCCACCCTTTCTCTGGTAAAGTCACAGACTCACCTTTGCATTGACCAGGGTCCATGTCATTGTCATAGCATCGAGACGATGGATGTCATTGGAGAAGCAGTCGGCCTACGTGAACACATGACATGAGTTAGACACATGTAAGAAATAGATACTTTTTTTTTATTGAACATGTATTGTTCAATATTAAAAACAGATTAACTATGGTTTCTCTATTAGGGAAAGAATCCTCTTCTGAAGGCAATTGTGGAAAGTGCAAAACTGATTCACATGAAGCAGAACTGAGAGGTATCAATTAATTGGCAAAGGCTGAACAGTCTGGGATTCGTTTCTCCATGAGAGAGAAGGCTGATGGGTGGCCTGGTAGTGACCTTTCACAATTATGTCAGACTCGATCGGGTAGAGGAGGAGAAAATGTTTGTACTTTTGGTGGGACACTCGAACTAGTGACCATCAATTTAAGATGGTCACTAATAAATCCAATCGGGAGATCTCTTTACCCAGAGTGGTCAGAAGGTGGGACTTGCTAGCACAGGGAATCGTTCAGGCAGATAAGATAGGTGAACATGAGGGAGAAAAGGATAGAAGGATATGCTGATAGGGGAGATGAGACAGTGGTGGGAAATAGCACACGTGAAACACAGGCAGCAATACAGAGCAGTTGGGCTGAAAGGCCTGTTTGAGTGGTCTACATGCTTTGCAATTCTGTTAATGAGGCGATGATGGTGGGGTAGGTAGACTTGGCTTAGCTGGTGCGTTGCATGACTTATCCATTGGTGCAGAAAGAGAAAACTTTGTGACAATGGAATAGGGAATTGGCCAGGAAAAGGGTCTTATCAAACTGTATACGCAGTAATCTATCTGATGACCCATGGATTTAAACTCATAGTTGGACAATGTGTGGCTATTCCAATCAAAGCAGCATAAGAGAGGGTTCCAAAGATAGGAGGCACCCTGAGCGACCTTCAAGGAGAGAAACGATGAACGATCTGGACAGCAAACTTCCTTTCCCCCACTCACTCCCGGGATGTGGGCTTCGCTGGCTGGGCCAGCATTTATTGGCCATCCCTAATTGCCCTTGCAAAAGTGGTGGTGAGCTATCTTTTGGAGCAGCTGCTCTTGGTGTGGCTTTATTGTTATTTATCTGCTGGTGGGATGTGGTATCGCTGGTTTGTAGGTTTCAGTGGCCTTAACAAGAATAGGATCCTTTCCTATATTTCCATACTGAAGTCTACACTGGGGAAGGAAAGGGTTAACTCACAAGGAGTTCAATTGTTAACATCAGTTAACAACCTAAGTGCCCATCTGGATGTATAAAAGGGAAAACAGGTGAGGCAGGTTCTCCCTGTGGAGAGTTTTATGCACCAGAAAGAAAACTCTTCCTGAAGGAGTCTGTCTTGGTCTCGGTCTTTATTGCCAAACAGCTTCTGGAGCTTAACTCTGGTTCTACTTTACCGAGTAGCTTTTTATAGTCGATCCAGTGTAACGGAATGTCCAACTGGGCCATATCAGAGCATGGTCGTTGCTGTGGGTCTGAATTTACAGACAGGTCAGAGCAGCTAAGGACAGTAGTTTCCAGTGAACCAGGTGGGTATTTATAGCAATCCCGTTGTTTCACGGTCACCCTTACTGAGACGAGCTTTCCACTGCAGGTTTGATTAACGAGTTGAAAAGGGGAATTGGTGATGTATCGGTAACGTCACTGGACTAGCAATCCAGAGGCCCAGACACAGGTTTGAACCCTACCACAGCAGTTGGGGGAATTTAAACTCAGTTAATAAAATCTGGAATGAGGGCAATTGGGGACGGACAATAAATGCTGGCCTTGCCAGTGACAGCCACATTTCCACAAACGAGTAAAAAGAATTGAAAGCTAGTCTCAGTAATGGTGCCCGTGAAACGATCACCGATTGTTCTGGCCTACATGTGACTCCAGGCCCACAGCGCTCAAAGAAGGGCAATTATGAGGGCGTGAAAGCAGAGTTAGCTAAAGTGAACTGGCAAATGAGGTTAAGGGGTATGTCAATTAATGTCTGCCACTGAACTTCTAAAAAGGGATATTTCAGAATACACAGAACATGTACATTCCAATGAGAAAGGAAAATTCAAGGGGAGGGCCCACCGTGGTTTAACGAAAGTTAAAGACAGTGTCAAACTTAAAGAAAAAACATATAATTACACAAAGACGGGGGGCAGGTCAGAAGATTGGAAAGAATATAAAATACAGCAAAGGATGATAAAAAGTTTAATAAGGAAGGAAAACTTAGAGTATGAGAGAAAGCTAGTGAGTAATATAAAGACGGACAGTAAGAGCTTCTATAGATATTTGAATAAGAAAAGGGTTAACAAAGGGAGCGTTGGTCCTATAGAGAGTGCGTCTGGGGAATTGATAATGGAAAGTAGGGAGACGGTGGATGAATTAAACAGATATTTTGTTTCGGTCTTCACTATAGAGGAGACAAGTAACATCCCGGAAATATCTGTAAATCAGGAAATGGAAGGAAGGGAGGAACTTGGGATAATTACAATCACCAGGGAAGTGATATTGAGCAAATTGTTGGGGCTACGGGGCTGACAAATCCCCAGGTCCAGATGGACTTCACCCTAAGGTCTTGAAAGAAGTGACTAGTGAGATAGTTGAAGCACTGGTTTTAATTTTCCAAAATTCCCGGGATTCAGGGAAGATTCCATTAGATTGGAAAATAGCAAATATAACTCCTTTATTCAAAAAGGGAGGGAGACAGAAAGCAGGAATCTATAAGCCAGTTAGCCTAACATCTGTCATAGGGAAAATGTTAGAAGCTATTATTAAAGGTGTTATAACAGGCACTTAGAAACATTCAAAGCAATCAGGCAGAGTCAACATGGTTTTGTGAAAGGGAAATCATGTTTAACCAATTTATTGAATTCTTTGAAGGAGTCACATGTGCTGTGGATAAACGGGAACCGGTGGATGTACTGTACTTAGATTTCCAGAAGGCATTTGATAAAGTGACACATCAAAGGTTATTGCAGAAAATAAAAGCTCATGGTGTAGGGGTAACATATTGGCATGGATAGAAGATTGGCTGGCTAACAGAAAACAGAGTTGGCATAAATGGGTCTTTTTCTGGTTGGCAGGATGTGGCGAGTGATGTGCCACAGGGATCAGTGCTGGGGCATCAGACTTTTACAGTTTATATAAATGACTTGGATGAAGGGACCGAAGGAATGGTGGCTAAATTTTCTGATGATACAAAGATAGGTAGGAAGGTAAATTGTGAAGAGGATGTAAGGAGGCTACAAAGTGACATAGATAGGTTAAGTGAGTGGGAAAAGACCTGGCAATTGGAGTATAATGTGGGCAAATGTGAAATTGTTCATTTTGGCAGGAAGAATAAAAAAGCTTATTATCTGAACGGTGAGAGATTGCAGACCTCTGAGATTCAGAGGGATCTGGGTGTCCTAGTGCATGAATCACAGAAGGTTAGTTTGCAGGTACAGCAGGTAATTCAGAAAGCTAATAGAATGTTATCGTTTATTGTGAGGGAAATTGATTATAAAAGTAGGGAGGTTATGCTTCAGTTATACAAGGCATTGGTAAGACCACATTGGGAATACTATGTACAGTCTCCTTATTTAAGGAAAAATGTAAATGCATTAGCAGTTCAGAGAAGATTTATTAGACTAATACTAGGAATGGGCAGGTTGTCTTATGAGGAAAGGCCGGACAGGATAGGCTTGTATCCACTGGAGTTTAGAAGAGTAAGAGGCAACTTGATTGAAACCTTTAAGACCCTGAGGAGCCTTGACAGGGTGGATGTGGAGAGGATGTTTCCTCTTGTGGGAGAATCTAGAACTAGGGGGTCACTGTTTAAAAATAAGGGGTTGCTCATTTAAGACAGAGATGAGGAGAAATTTTTTCTCTCAGAGGGTCGTGAGTCTTTGGAACTCTCTCCCTCAAAAGGTGGTGGAAGCAGAACTCTCTCCCTCAAAAGGTGGTGGAAGCAGAGTCTTTGAATATTTTTAAGGCAGAGCTGGATAGATTCTTGATTAACAAGGGGGTGAAAGGTTATCGGGGGTAGACAGGAACGTGGGGTTGAGGTTACAGTCAGATCAGCCATGATCTTATTGAATGGCAGAGCAGATTCGAGGGGCTGAGTGACCACTCCTAACTTGTATGTTCATATGTATGTGGTTGTCCCTTAACTGCTCTCTGAAATGCAAGCCACTCGGTTCAAGGGTAGTTCGAGATGGTGGCCTTGCCAGTGACGTCCATGTGCCGTGAAGGAATAAAAAAACCGGAATTTAAACTCCCCAGCCGCTGTGGTGGGATTTGAACTGATGTCTCTGGGATCTTTAACCCAGGCCCCTGGACTGCTGTTCAGTTACATAACCACTGCACTGCTGTACCTGAGAAACAATGGCTTGCAGAGAGTTTGCTCCACAGGGCCTCAGCAAGTGTTGATCGGTATATAGTGGAAAACAAAGAACATTTATAGCACGTCTGGAGGCCACTCAGCCCATCATGTCTCTGCCAGCCTAATCCAATGTTCCAGCTCTTGGTCTGTAGCCCTGTAGGTTAGTGCCTTAAGTGCATATCCAAAGGTCTTTTGAAATGTAACAAGTGTTTCTGTCTCTACCACCCTCTCATGAAGAGTGCTCCAGGTTCCCACCAATCTCAATCCCCATCTAATTAACCCTTTTCTCAATTACTTTCAACATATGTCCCCCGGTTATTGACCTCTCTGCTTAAAAAAAAATCTTCCCTATCCACTCTCTCTCACACCCTCAAATTTTCTACGTCTCAATTAAATCCCCCATCAGCCTCCACTGTTCCAGAAAAAAACAACCCCAGCATAATCAATCTTTCCTCAATGCTGAAATTAACTGTGGCCTAACTCATGTTCTCTACAGTTCTGACATGACTTCCCAACTCATATTCTACAGCCATATACAGCTAGGCTATGGGCCTAGTGCTGGAAAATGGGATTAGAATAGTTCCGCACTTGTTTGACAGGTGCAGACTCGATGGGCCTCTTTCTGTGCTGTCGACCTCTCTGACTCTATATATAGTATATATGTATAATTCTATATATAATAAAGGAAAATATCCCACGTGTCTTCTTAACCACCTTATCTACTCGCCCAATTGCCTTCTAAGGGTCTCTCCATATGCACTCTAAAGGTTCCTCAGTTCCTTTACATGTTTCAGAATCCTACTATTTCTACACAGAACTTAAGAGCAGGTTTAGCCCGAGTCCTGCTCCTCCATTCAATAAGATCATGGCTCATCTGGTTGAGATCTCAACTGCACTTTCCTGTGTGCCCCCCCATAACTCTTGAACCCCTTGTCTTATCAACAATCTACCGTACTCAGCCTTGAATAAATTCAATGATCCAGCCTCCACGCCCTCAAGGGAAGAGAACTTATTTGTTCTGAAGCCTCTCTATCCTCTTCAGATCTCACCTATTGCTCTGACATGGATTCACTTTTTAGAATTCTTTCATGGGATGTAAGTGCCGTGAGTAATGCCAGTGTTTACTGCCCATCCCTAATTGCCCTCAAGGTGGTGGTGGTGAGCTGTCTTCTTGAGCTGCTGCAGTCCATGTGGTGCAGGTACACCCACAGTGCTGTTAGGGAGGGAGTTCCAGGATTTTGACCCAGCGACAGTGAAGGAACGGTGATATATTTCCAAGTCAGGATGGTGAGTGACTTGGAGGGGAACTTCCAGGTGGTGGTGTTCCCATCTATCTGCTGCCCTTGTCCTTCTAGATGGTAGTGGTCGTGGGTTTGGAAGGTGCTGTCTAAGGAGCCTTGGTGAATTCCTGCAGTGCATCTTGTAGATGGTACACACACTGCTGCTACTGTGCGTTGGTGTTGAATGGAATAGATGTTGAAGGTGGTGGTTGCAGACTGCTTTATCCTTGGTGGTGTCAAGCATCTTGAATGCTGTTGGTGACAGCGTTGTTTCCATGCATCCAGAGATTGCAGTTTGGAAAGGTGCTGCTGAAGGAGCCTTGATGAGTTACCACCTTCAAATACCTGTTTCCAGTCCACTTTTACAAAAGATGTCAGATTGGTAAAATGGATCTTTCCCCAATGTAAAACTTTTACTCTTGGTCTGTATCCCTTTTCAGACCTATGCTAAATCCAAATCAATTAGGATCCCTACCACCAAAATGCTCCCCCACCCATTCTCCTGCCACCTACCCAATTTCATTCCCCAAAACTAAATCCACAACTACCTCTTCTTGTTGGACTTGCTGCATGCTGGCTAAAGATGTTCTTTGAATGCATTTTATGAATTTTGTGCCTTCTAAACCTCTGAAATCCCAATTTCTGCAATCTTCCACAATTTAGCCACAGTTAATTTTATTCAGTCATGGCATGTGGGTGTCGCTGGCTGGGCCCAGCATTTATTGCCCATCCCTAATTGCCCTTGAGAAGGTGGTGGTGAGCTGCCTTCTTGATCTGCAGCACTCCATTTGCTCTTCTATTTCCCTCTGTCTATTTGGGGATCTGTTCCTCAGTTCAATCCATTTGATGTTCCTTCCAGCATATTCAGTAGACTCCTTACATTGAACTACAGATCAGTAATCACTCCACCGCTCCTTCGTCGCCTATTTCCTAGCCTTTGTTTGCTTGACCTACCACAATGGCTTACTCATTTCCTGTCTTCCATATCCAGTTTGGTTCTCTACCTTTTGAATCTACTCTCAGGTTCCCATGCCTCTGCCAAGCCAAACCTCCACACAATATTGGTCCGTGTTGAGATGCAACCCAGCTGGGTTTGGACAAGTGTCAAAGCCCCCATGTCTGAAGAATCTAAAGCCTTCCTTCCTGTCCCATCTCTCATTGACTCTATCTGCCTATTCCCGTACTCACTAGTGTGGGGCACTGGGAGCAATGCAGTTTGCTACCTTTGAGGTCCTACTTTTTAATTTCTCTCCTATTTCCCTAAAATCTCTCATCAGCGTGAATGTTTTGAATCACTGAAGTAAGGTTAACTGTCAGATGTATTGCTAGCTCTAGTGTCCACGGTGGCTATTAGCAGGATAAGCATGATCCTAACACATAACACAGGAACCTGGACTCGGCAGGTACGATCAGCAATCCAGCATCTGGCACTTGTGCATGCTGTGTTAAAGGTGCTGTATCAATCTTTGAAGGTGGTAGGACAAGTGAATAAAACTGTTAAAAAGTATATGGGGTCCCTGACAGCTTTATAAATAGAAATAGAGGCATACATTACGCGGAACCTTTACGTCAGCAGAGGCTTCCCAGTGGTTTGCAATGTGCCCAATTCTGGGGTCCACCGTTCAGGGTGTGGGGGGAGTCAAGGCCTAGGAGAGGGTGCAGAGGAAACTTACTCAGAGTGGATGCAGAGCCTCGGCTACATGGAGAGACTGGAGAAACTGGGATTGCTCTCTGCAGAACTGAGAAGGTTAAGGGCTGATCTGATCGAGGGTTGAGGGTACAGGAAATAAGGAGGAAGCGTTTTCAGTGACTGCAGGGTCAGATTTAAGGCGAAGAACTAGAGGTGACATGAGGAGGCTTTTTCTTCTTAAACACAGCGAGTTGTGGTCAGGGCAGTGGAAGCTGACCCACAGGGAATGAGGTGAATAGTTGAAGAGGATTAAGTAGCAAGGCTGTGGGAAAGATCAGGGGAGTGGGACTCACTGGACAGCTCTTTCAAAGAGCTGGCAAAGGCAGGATGGGCTGAATGGCCTCCTTCTTGTGCTGTATCGCTCTGACATTTCTTACCAGCTGCTCGTATCCTCCAAAGATAAACATGCACTTCCCCAGAGCGCAGGCAGAGTGTCCATCCCGGGCACCAGGAATTGAGCCGTGAACCTTGGGAGTGGACCAGTTGTGGGTGTCTGCAGGTGAAAGCAGAGTGTGAGGAGGCAGGGCAGCAGCAGCAGTCACATACACAAATCCACACACGTCCCACTCGCACTGGAGAGCCCTTCCACTTCCAAATCAAAAGATCATGGAGTCAAAAGAAAGGACAGACATTTTACACAGAGCCCGTCAGGTGATGGAGGCCGTTCAGAGAAGCTTTACTAGATTGATACCTGGAATGAGTGGGTTGTCTGATGAGGAAAGGTTGGACAGACTGGGCTTGTTTCCACTGGAGTTTAGAAGAGTGAGGGGTGATTTGATTGAAGTTTACAAGATCCTGAACAGTGTTGACAAGGTGGATGTGGAAAGGATGTTTCCTCTTGTGGGTGAGTCCAGAACAAGGGGGCAGTTTTAAAATTAAGGGTCACTGTTTTAGGACAGAGATGAGGAGAAATTTTTTTCTCACAGAGGGTCGTGCGACTTTGGATCTCTCTGCCTCAGAAGGTGGTGAGGGCGGGGGTCAGTGAATATTTTTAAGGCGGAGATAGATAGATTCTTGCAAAAAGCAAAATGCTGCGGATGCTGGAAATCTTTAGATTCTTGTTAGGCAAGGGAATCAAAGGTTATCGGGAGCAGATGGGAACGTGGAAATCGAAACACAAACAGATCAGTCACGATCTTATTGAATGGAGGAGCAGACTCAGGAGGCCCATAAGGCATAGGAGCAGAAATTAGGCCATTCGGCCCATTGAGTCTGCTCCGTCATTCAATCATGGCTGATAAGTTTCTCAACCCCATTCTCCCACCTTCTCCCTGTAACCTTTGACCCCCTTACCAATCAAGAACCTATCTATCTCCGTCTTAAATACACTCAATGACCTGGCCTCCACAGCCTTCTGTGGCAATGAATTCCATAGATTCACCACTCTCTGGCTAAAGAAGTTTCTCCTCATCTCTGGTCTAAAAGGTCTTCCCTTTACTCTGAGGCTGTGCCCTCGGGTCCTAGTCTCTCCTACTAATGGAAACATCTTCCCCACGTCCACTCTATCCAGGCCTTTCAGTATTCTGTAAGTTTCAATCAGATCCCCCCTCATCCTTCTAAACTCCATCGAGTATAGACCCAGGGTCCTCAAACGTTCCTCATATGTTAAGCCTTTCATTCCTGGAATCCCGATGGCCTACTCCTGCTCCTATTTCATATGTCCCACAGTGATTCCTGCTCCAGATACTCAAGCACTGGACTGAGCAAATGCTGCACAGCTGGAGAGGCTGGGGGGGGTGGGGGAAAGAGAGAGATGGAGGGCTGTGGGCAGAGGACCCCCTGGCTGGTGGAGGGGCCACTCCCAGATCATCCCACATGATACAGGTAGAATTTTGAAGATCTCAAGGCAGCATTCAAAAGAGAAGAAGACTGGGAGTTTGTGCTTTCCTGGCACTCAATCCTCTCCCATCCAGCGGTACACAAAACAGATTGCTTGTACTCACTTCACTGCTTCTTTAGGGATTTCGAGATGATGCAGTAATTGTAGATTCTGTACCATTCACTCAGATTAACTCTAAACCAGTGATTAGCACAATCCAGGCTGACAGTTCAGTGCAGCACTGAAGCAGCTCTGCACTGTCTGTGTGGAAAAGACCCTGTGACACTATCGAAGCAGAACAGGGAGTTCTCCCCAGTGTCTGGTCAATAGGTATCCCTCCATTCCTCACTGAAACATCAAGTACACCAATTTATTGTCTTGATTCCATTATGAATTCTGAGAAAAAGTGCACTGGGATGACCGGTGAGCTGAGAGCTCTGGGCGTGCTGGGACCTCTGCAGTTTGTGAAAGTCCCAATCTATTGCACAGCAAGATCCCACAAGACAATAGCAAACGGACAGCTTGCCCTTGTTGGTATGAGGAATATTGGCCAGGACAGTCCATCCCAGCTGCTCTCTCCAATAGTGCAGCGAGATCTTTTGACAACCACCTGTGCTGACAGGGAGGAGACTTTTGTTTAATAACTCAACTGAAAGATGGTTCCCCCAAAAGGGCGGGGTTCCCGCCCCCCCCCCCCACCCCGAGCGGGGCTCCCACCGCCCCTCACCACTGGACAGGGTGGGGCTCCCTCAGGGCTGCGCTCCACGGGTTGGGGAACTGCAACAAGAAAGGTTAATAACCGGCCGGAGAATATACTCACTGACGTCAAACGCGTACAGCACATTGCACGCCCCCTCAGTGTCGTTCCTCCCGCCCCAGATGTAGATGGTGTCATCGACCAGCACCGCTGTGTGTCCGTACCTCATGTATGGTACCTGAGGGGAAAGGTCTCTCCTCTCTGAGCGAAAGGGTGGGAGCTTCATCCAGCGAAGCGAAACTGCAGCAAAACATGAACAAAATAGAAACCCATCACAAAGAGATTGCGGTAGATTTACACAGCACCATCGGAGAGGCAGCAGACCGGACCTCCTGACAGGGTCAAGGATAGCACTCAAAGGCACCCCGAGGGGAGAAGGTGAACAGCCAACGGCTGCGGTCCAACATTGCTACCAGACACATACGTAGTTAGAATTTAGGGCGCTCGGTTGGTAATTTGCAAGCAGGGCCTCAAAAACAGTAACCTCCAATTACTCCCAGCGCCACATGCAGGCGAGTGTACAAACAGGAGGGTAAAACAGACGAGTGCGCGGCTGGAAAGGTGGCGCAAGAGGGGAGGGCTTTAGATTCCTGTGACATCGGGACGGGCTCTGGGGAAGACGTGACCTGCGCAAGCCACACGGGTTGCACCTGAACAGAGCCGGGTCCGAACCAGGGAACACAGCCGAAGGATAAGAGATCTACCGTTTAAGGGAGAGAGACGGGGAGGAAATTCCCTCTCTCTCCGAGGGTCGTTAGTCCGTGGAATTCTCTTCCCCAGAAAGCCATGAAGGCTGGGTCATTAAACTTATTTAAGGCAGGGTTAGATTTTTGACAGATGACAGCACAGTGAGGAAAATATTGCAGTGCTGGAGAGAGAATTTGCAGGGAAATTACAGAGCGGTGCAAAAATTATAGAGTCGTTCTAATGGGGAACTTTAATTATCCAGATAGAGACTGGGATAGTTGTGGTGTAAAGGGCAGAGAGGGACAAGAGTGTTTCCTACAGCAGTGTGTTTCCAGTTCAACAAGGAAGGAGGCGCTGCCTGACCTGGTTGCTGGGAATCGGGAAGGGGTCAGTGGGAGAACACTTAGGGGGCAGTGGTCATTGTACCATGAAGCTGGCAATGGGGAAGGACAAAGAGGAATCCAGAGGCTAACAGCAAACTAGCCCTCCCCCGGCCCGGTGGTCCCCCACCGACCCTCCCCTCACCCGGTGCTCTGTCACCACCCCTCCCCCCTTCCCTCGGTGGTCCCCCACCATCCCGCACGCTCCAACACAGTGGCCCGAGACCGGTACGGTGACGAGGCCTCACTCTCGGTTTGAGTAATAACTGAGCAACAAAGGCCGGCCTTGCCACGGACAACTACAACCCAGGAAGGAATAAAAAGGGAATTATCATCCTCTGGGTGATTCAATACCAGGCAGGGCTCAGGACCCAGTCTGCTCTAGAGACTTTATTAAAGAGCAACAGCCGATTAACGTAGCTGGTGTTCAGCAACATGTCCCTGCTTGGAATGGCTGGGGGTGGGGTGGTGGGGGGGGGGGGGGGGGGATCTGCTTTTCCAAAGGGGGCATCAGAGAGATAGCAGTCTCCTGAGTAAAGAGACTCGGACTGTGCTCCTGCCAAACCAGATACCAATCAATGTGTTAACGGCCCTGCAGTCAGCAACTTGCTCTTTCAACTGAAATGCATATTGTGGCCAGTGCCCAAGTTGACAGTGAGCAATCACGCAAGGGGCTAGGTTCAGAGATATAGATTCATGTGTTTATATAACACTGGGTTAAAAGAACAAACAGATCAAGCTGCTCTGACAGCTGATATCATCACTGGTTTTTAAGACTCTTAAAAGGACTGGGTAATGTCGAATGAGACAAGCAGCTTCATCTAGTCCAGGAGACCAGAACCAGGGGATACATCCTGCACTGGAGGAGGAGGAGGAGTAAATTCAAGCTAATCTGCAGAAACAAGATCTCAGTGAGAGAGGGGTCAATCTCTCGGGAACAGGCTCCTGAGGAAGATGGTGGAATCCGTTCACACTGAAAGTTAGGTTGGACAGTCGGACCTACTGTTTACGTGGACTTTGCCAGATGAACTTTGGCACAGGGAATGCTCGGGGTATGTGCATGAAGGCATCAAAAGGGCAACAGGTCCAAAGAAAACAGCTTCATTGAAAACAAAAGGGCAGGGAAGGTCATCAGTGACTGCAGTAAACAGTTGGGGAGACGGGTGGAACATGACCTTGATTTGTACTAATGGGAACAACACTGTCACTGGGGAAGCTCTAGACACCACAGAAAGCTGCCTGAAGTGGTTGAGCTGGAAAGTGGAGGAGCTGTTGACTGGCGGCTCACGGATAAAGCTCCAGGTCCTGGTGCATTATCACTGCAGCAGGGGGAAACCGACACTCCTGCAGCATCTGTACAAACGTCTCTGTTGGAGGGTTTTTGGAGGGGGAGGGGCGGGGGTGGGGGCAGTGCCCCAGGATTTGCGTGATGCAAAGTCTTGTGACCCTGTACAAGAACACAGGTGACCGCAGCAGATGCAGCAACTATCGAGACATCTCCCTGCTGAGCACTGTGTGTGGGAGGAAAAGGATGGTCAGACTGCAGATCCTGGCTAAACGCATCTACCCCCAAATCCCAGTCTGGTTTCAGGACTGACCTGATCTTCTCAGTCTGGCAGCCGCAAGAGAAACACGGTAAATGAAGGAGATCACTATATATCCCTTCATCGATCTCCCCCAGACATTCGGTATTGGGAGCAGTGGCAGTCTATTGAAGCTGCTGGAGAAAATCGATCACCTGAAGCTGCTCGGTGTGATCTACTCTTTCAAATGACAACGTGATGGGTAAGGTCAGCGACAGCAGGCCAACATCAGAACCCACTGAGATCTGCAAACAGGGTTGTGTTCTGGAACGGACACTCTCTGGCAAATTGTTCTCTTTGCTGCTTTCACATACCTGCAGGTCATCTACAGAGAGTGTCTACTTACACACATAGAACTGACAGAAAGCTGTTCAGCCTTGCCTGCCTGAGATCCAGGGCAGAGGTGTGCCAAGTCCTCGACAGAGGGTTTCTCTACACTGACGATGCCACATTAGCATTCCAAACTGAGGAACACCTTCAGCGGCATTTGAACAGTCTTTCTCACGCCTTGCGAAGAGTTTGGTTTGGTCGTCAGCACCAGAAGACAAATGTCACAGTCCAGGACGTGGCCATAACATCATCTATCGCAACCACAACGTGGTCAAGAGGCTGGTGCGCTCCAATCCCTTGACTGATGCCATCAGAGCTCCTTGCTACTGGTAGGGTCACCCATGGTGGCAAGCTCAGGGAGTTGTGCCAGACAAAACGTGTGGTCCAAAAAGCCCTCGATGGTAGACTGAGTGTCTTCCTGGCTGTACAGGCAGAAGGTGGCTGCAGCAGCAAGATGGTCATTGTTATCGCGGTTCAACCAGTCACTGAAATCTGACTATGTGGACAATGACAGTGGCCCAAGGTGCCCACGTTGTAAAGTCACACACAGGCTTCTACCAGGAGGCACCCAACAAGCCTTTTGGCGATGGAGAATTGGCAATGGGGACAGGGCTGTGACCTGGGAGTCTCGAGACAAGAATCTGCACACAGACAACAGATGCATGAAGGTTGTTGGACACCTGCATTGGGACAGAGTCACTTTTGGACAGCAGCAACTGTCACTGAGCTGTCCTCTTCAGGAAACCCGCTGCTCACCTCAAATGGGGAAGGATCTAGAAAAGGTGCTCTTAAAATAGGCTGTCCCACTTCCTCCTGGCTGGGGAACCACATACTGAGGGATCACCGCCTTCATGGTCAAAGAAAGAAAACTTTAAACTTTGCAACTTGGAATGTTAGAACGCACTCGGAGAATCTTCGGAGTGTCCACCCAGAAAGAGGAACTGCAATCCTACTCTATGCAGCCTGCTCATTAACATGACCAGTGTCACTGTTCCCCTGCAAGTACTAGAACATATCTCAGACCTCCCTGGCACCCTCTTTGACATAAAGGCCAACATTTTGTTCACCAGACCTTGAAATCTCCCCTGCTCCTACACTGATCCGAATCATGCAGCCACACAGTGAGCTCCCAATCTCAGCTGGGTTATCAGTAGCTCAGCCTGGATTACATTGAACAGCAGAACAGGAATGAGGGGCTGAATGGCTACTGCGTGTGTCTCCAGACCCACAGATAGCAGAGATAGCAGAGGTGACCAGCAGAGAGCAAGGGAACACCAGCTATGGGGTTAATTCTGTATCTGATTACCCAGCTACAGAATAGGACTGGCAGAAGGCTCAGGAGACATTCAGCATCGACAGAAAGGTGGAGAAACAGAGTCACAGGCCCTTCTTCACTAGCACCACTCCCACCCTTCAGCGTTTACCTGCGTTAAAAACGTGCACATCAATCTGCCGCAGCGTCTCGTAATCCTCCCCAGAACAGTATCCACCGAACGAGTAGACTCTATGTCCCACAGCCACAGCAGCGTGGTTCACTCTCCGTGGACCTCCTTCCAGATGCACTGCCCACCGCAACATTCCCTTCAGTTGGGTACCAGCCTCCTCAGGAGCACCATCCCAGCCAGGCTGCACCACACGTTCAGGCACAGCTCATCCCAGCCATAGCTAGAGACAGAAAGAGAGCAGACAGTTACTCCTCCAGCTCCCACTCTCATCGACTCCTGCCCACTTCCAGGGCTCATAAGCTCACTCCACCAGTTAAATCTGGATGGTCTCAACCCTACGAGCAGGAACGTGCCCTTGCAGAGACTTCCATTCACTTTTACACGGAGTCCCAAATATCCCACACCATCCTCCGGAAGAGAGCCCTGCAGCTGTATCCATTCCCTGTGCGCTTCTCGATACCCATTCCCGAATAGTACCGGAAGCAAAGCACACTCCTCCCTCACACTGACGGAGGGATGTTTACAGAGGGAGTAGGCTGCTGGAATTAGGATTGGGTGGGAGTTTATCATTCATTCATTCATTCAGGGGTCATGGGCATCACTGGCAAGGTCAGCACTTATTTCCCTTCCCCAGCTGCCCTGGAAAAGGTGGGGTCCGTGTGTCTTGCTAGGCCACTTCTGAGGGCAATTAGGAGCCTCAGTGCTGTGGGTCTGGAGACACACGTAGGCCAGACTATAGGGTGAGGACAGACGTCCTTCACAAAGGACATTCATGAGCCAGGCGGGTTTGAAGTGACAATCTGATAGCTTCACCCCAGACTGGCTTTATAATTCACAAACTGCTTGGAAGGGCCTGGAACTTTAGCCCAAGCCTCTGAATTACCCTCTGAAAGCCTCCGGTCCAGTGGCTTAATCACGGCGCACAACTCCAAGCAGCCCTGGCTTGGTCAACACCCCACCCACCACCTTAAACGTTCACTCCCTCCCCCACTAAACCAGGAGGGGGGGGGGGCAGGGAGCTGAGGTAACATGGCACCCTTCAGGGTGGTGAGGGGGTGGAGGGAGAGGGGAGGGGCATGAGGCACAGGCTGATGGAACACGACACCCTCCAAATGAGGGGCGGAGGGGGAGGCGGGGGGTGGACGGAGGGAACACAGCACCCTCTGAGGTAGTGGGTGGGAGGTGTGGAGAAAGAAGAGGGACAGGGGCCAGGGCACTCACCGAGCACTGGAACTGAAGGAGCCTGGCGTTTTTCGAGAGGGAAAGAGGGACGGGAGACACACAGCACCCTCTGAGGGGGGTGGGGGGGGATGGGCCGAAGAAGCCTGGCACCCTCCAAAAGGGGGTAAGGGGTCGTGTGAGTATCCCCCAGCACTGCAGGGCGGGGACCGAGGGGGTACGAGGAGGGATTCTCAAAGCATGGTGTCCTTCAGAGGAGACATTAAACAAAAACCCACATCTGCTGACTGCAGTTGTTCAGATGGGGTGATAAAAGATCCCACAGCACAGCTGAAAGGACAGCAGGGTGTTTCTGATGGTGTCCTACCCTCAAACACCAGCACAACAGAGACCCGGCTTGTGCCACCACAAACAAAAAAACCTTTCAAAATCCACAACCCCACGTGTGTCTCTGTCAGTCAAAAGCAGCTACTACAGACCACAAGTACCCTCGGGCTCCATGTGGAACTATTTCATCAGACAGAAGCCTTCATCCTAGGGGGTAGAAACGAGCAGCCAGTTTTTCCATAGGCCCTGCCCAGTGATTCCAGCTTTTCCCATTTTTATTTTCTGATTCCCAGCGCCCGCAGGAATTTTCTTTTAACTCATTCCAGCGTCTCGTTCGCTTCAAACAGTGAAGACCGCACTCTGGAGACAGGCAAGCGTGCGCACAGAGGGCCGGCTGGTGGGCTCGCGTGTCCAGTCACGGACACGCCCAGAGTTCCCCCACAACCTGGAAAACTGAAAATACCAGGAGCGTAGCTGCTGACAGTCCAGATTCACCACTCGTTTGAAGGGACGGAGCACAGCGGAGTCAAATTTGTTGATCAGGAAGACAGGCAGGAAAACGAGCTGTGAGGAGGATACACAGAGTCTACACAGGGACACAGACAGGTGAAGGGAGTGAGAAAGAGATTCACACAAAGTTTAATCTGGGAAAAGGGGAGGTTGATCACTTTGGTAGGTAGAAAAACAGAACGTTATTACAACGCTCCCTCAGTGCTGCTCCCTCTGACCGCCCCGCACTCCCTCAGCGCTGCTCCCTCTGACCGCCCCGCACTCCCTCAGCGCTGCTCCCTCTGACCGCCCCGCACTCCCTCAGCGCTGCTCCCTCTGACCGCCCCCGCACTCCCTCAGCGCTGCTCCCTCTGACCGCCCCGCACTCCCTCAGCGCTGCTCCCTCTCACCGCCCCGCACTCCCTCAGCGCTGCTCCCTCTCACCGCCCCGCACTCCCTCAGCGCTGCTCCCTCTGACCGCCCCGCACTCCCTCAGCGCTGCTCCCTCTCACCGCCCCGCACTCCCTCAGCGCTGCTCCCTCTCACCGCCCCGCACTCCCTCAGCGCTGCTCCCTCTCACCGCCCCGCACTCCCTCAGCGCTGCTCCCTCTCACCGCCCCGCACTCCCTCAGCGCTGCTCCCACTCACCGCCCCGCACTCCCTCAGCGCTGCTCCCTCTCACCGCCCCGCACTCCCTCAGCGCTGCTCCCTCTCACCGCCCCGCACTCCCTCAGCGCTGCTCCCTCTCACCGCCCCGCACTCCCTCAGCGCTGCTCCCTCTGACCGCCCCGCACTCCCTCAGCGCTGCTCCCTCTCACCGCCCCGCACTCCCTCAGCGCTGCTCCCTCTCACCGCCCCGCACTCCCTCAGCGCTGCTCGCTCTCACCGCCCCGCACTCCCCTCAGCGCTGCTCCCTCTCACCGCCCCGCACTCCCTCAGCGCTGCTCCCTCTCACCGCCCCGCACTCCCTCAGCGCTGCTCCCTCTCACCGCCCCGCACTCCCTCAGCGCTGCTCCCTCTCACCGCCCCGCACTCCCTCAGCGCTGCTCCCTCTCACCGCCCCGCACTCCCTCAGCGCTGCTCCCTCTCACCGCCCCGCACTCCCTCAGCGCTGCTCCCTCTCACCGCCCCGCACTCCCTCAGCGCTGCTCCCTCTCACCGCCCCGCACTCCCTCAGCGCTGCTCCCTCTCACCGCCCCGCACTCCCTCAGCGCTGGTCCGTCTCACCGCCCCGCACTCCCTCAGCGCTGCTCCCTCTGACCGCCCCGCACTCCCTCAGCGCTGCTCCCTCTCACCGCCCCGCACTCCCTCAGCGCTGCTCCCTCTCACCGCCCCGCACTCCCTCAGCGCTGCTCCCTCTCACCGCCCCGCACTCCCTCAGCGCTGCTCCCTCTGACCGCCCCGCACTCCCTCAGCGCTGCACCCTCTCACCGCCCCGCACTCCCTCAGCGCTGCTCCCTCTGACCGCCCCGCACTCCCTCAGCGCTGCTCCCTCTCACCGCCCCGCACTCCCTCAGCGCTGCTCCCTCTGACCGCCCCGCACTCCCTCAGCGCTGCTCCCTCTGACCGCCCCGCACTCCCTCAGCGCTGCTCCCTCTGACCGCCCCGCACTCCCTCAGCGCTGCTCCCTCTGACCGCCCCGCACTCCCTCAGCGCTGCTCCCTCTGACCGCCCCGCACTCCCTCAGCGCTGCTCCCTCTCACCGCCCCGCACTCCCTCAGCGCTGCTCCCTCTGACCGCCCCGCACTCCCTCAGCGCTGCTCCCTCTCACCGCCCCGCACTCCCTCAGCGCTGCTCCCTCAGACCGCCCCGCACTCCCTCAGTGCAGCTTCATGCTCTCTCAATGTCATCCTTCTGTCTGCATTCCCTCAGCGTAGCATTGAAGGATCAGCCTCGATTCGGTGCTCAAGTGTCTAGATTGGTATTCTCGTCAACACTTTGGATCCTACAAAACCCGCAATTAACTCAAGCCTTTGAAGGTTCATCATCAGTTTGGGAAGTCTTCCGCGGCTCCGTTCGCTGCCAGATGTCCCTGGAGAGGGAGCACGCGGTGTCTGCTGGCACTCTCAAGGCCTTCCGTGCTCGGTGGGCACCTCGGGGACTGGGGTGTTTTGTTGACCCCTTTAATCACATTTTGATTTAAAGTTTGTAAGTTTCCTTTAAACTTTGTTCTTGGTTTTTGCAGCCGACCTGAATTAGGGGCTGTGCCTGATTTATCCCGATTTTGTTGATTTGGTTTTCATTTAAAAGATTATCAGGTTGGGAAGTACCAACCACCCTCAGCCTGCATCTCACAAATACAAAAGAGAAATCACATTTCAATTCCTCAAAATTTTACACACCGTCTTAGATAGGGCCAGGGTCAATCTATTTAGAAGCGATCTACAGAGTGTCAACCAGTTGTGTCTCAGCTGTGGCTCAGTTGGTAGTACCCTTGAACCCAGAACACTGTGACTGAGGCAAGTCCCACTGCAAGGATCGCACATAGCAATCGAGGCTGACGCATTCTGTGGTACTGAGGGAGTGCTGCACCATTGGTGGTGCCCTCTGTCAGATGCAACGTTAATCCAAGGGCCCATGTGCCAGCTTGGTGGGGGGATGTAAAAGATTTCAGGGCACTATTTTGAAGAGCAGGGGAGTTCTCCCCTATGTCCTGGCCAATATTTAACCCTCAATCAGCATCACAAAAAAGAGAGATTATCAGTTCATTCTCACACTGCTGTTTGTGGGAGCTTACTGTGTACCCTACAACAGTGACTGCACCGCAAAAAAATACTTCATGAGCTGTAAACTGTTTTGAATAGCGTTAAATAAACACAAGTTCCGTTTTGCTTTTCCTATTGCAACACAATACTACGCTCACTGCGGGTGTTAGTTGATGCCAGCCAATTACAAGCAATGAACAGCACACAACCGGTCTCACAGCTCCCCACTCCATGGACAGACCGTGACAGGGGCCATCAGTATTCCTGGGAAGGGAAGCTAGTGAAACCACAAGCAGTCATTTAATCGATGGGCCAAGAAACCCTATCGGCTGGCATGTGGACGCAGTGGGGGGTAGGTGAAACCCCAGTACTCACCCTATGCTGGACAGTACCCTCGATATGTTCAGTCACTCTCAACACTCAAAATATCTGCTCCCTCTCACCGCCCCGCACTCCCTCAGCGCTGCTCCCTCTCACCGCCCCGCATTCCCTCAGCGCTGCTCCCTCTCACCGCCCCGCACTCCCTCAGCGCTGCTCCCTCTCACCGCCCCGCACTCCCTCAGCGCTGCTCCCTCTGACCGCCCCGCACTCCCTCAGCGCTGCTCCCTCTCACCGCCCCGCACTCCCTCAGCGCTGCTCCCTCTCACCGCCCCGCACTCCCTCAGCGCTGCTCCCTCTCACCGCCCCGCACTCCCTCAGCGCTGCTCCCTCTCACCGCCCCGCACTCCCTCAGCGCTGCTCCCTCTCACCGCCCCGCACTCCCTCAGCGCTGCTCCCTCTCACCGCCCCGCACTCCCTCAGCGCTGCTCCCTCTCACCGCCCCGCACTCCCTCAGCGCTGCTCCCTCTGACCGCCCCGCACTCCCCCAGCGCTGCTCCCTCTGACCGCCCCGCACTCCCTCAGCGCTGCACCCTCTCACCGCCCCGCACTCCCTCAGCGCTGCTCCCTCTCACCGCCCCGCACTCCCTCAGCGCTGCTCCCTCTGACCGCCCCGCACTCCCTCAGCGCTGCTCCCTCTCACCGCCCCGCACTCCCTCAGCGCTGCTCCCTCTGACCGCCCCGCACTCCCTCAGCGCTGCTCCCTCTGACCGCCCCGCGCTCCCTCAGCGCTGCTCTCTCTGACCGCCCCGCACTCCCTCAGCGCTGCTCCCTCTGACTGCCCCGCACTCCCTCAGCGCTGCTCCCTCTCACCGCCCCGCACTCCCTCAGCGCTGCTCCCTCTGACCGCCCCGCACTCCCTCAGTGCAGCTTCATGCTCTCTCAATGTCATCCTTCTGTCTGCATTCCCTCAGCGTAGCATTGAAGGATCAGCCTTGATTCGGTGCTCAAGTGTCTAGATTGGTATTCTCGTCAACACTTTGGATCCTACAAAACCCGCAATTAACTCAAGCCTTTGAAGGTTCATCATCAGTTTGGGAAGTCTTCCGCGGCTCCGTTCGCTGCCGGATGTCTCTGGAGAGGGAGCACGTGGTGTCTGCAGGCACTCTCGAGGCCTTCCGTGCTCGGTGGGCACCGCGGGGACTGGGATGTTTTGTTGACCCCTTTAATCACATTTTGATTTAAAGTTTGTAAGTTTCCTTTAAACTTTGTTCTTGGTTTTTGCAGCCGACCTGAATTAGGGGCTGTGCCTGATTTATCCCGATTTTGTTGATTTGGTTTTCATTTAAAAGATTATCAGGTTGGGAAGTACCAACCACCCTCAGCCTGCATCTCACAAATACAAAAGAGAAATCACATTTCAATTCCTCAAAATTTTACACACCGTCTTAGATAGGGCCAGGGTCAATCTATTTAGAAGCGATCTACAGAGTGTCAACCAGTTGTGTCTCAGCTGTGGCTCAGTTGGTAGTACCCTTGAACCCAGAACACTGTGACTGAGGCAAGTCCCACTGCAAGGATCGCACATAGCAATCGAGGCTGACGCATTCTGTGGTACTGAGGGAGTGCTGCACCATTGGTGGTGCCCTCTGTCAGATGCAACGTTAATCCAAGGGCCCATGTGCCAGCTTGGTGGGGGGATGTAAAAGATTTCAGGGCACTATTTTGAAGAGCAGGGGAGTTCTCCCCAATGTCCTGGCCAATATTTAACCCTCAATCAGCATCACAAAAAAGAGAGATTATCAGTTCATTCTCACACTGCTGTTTGTGGGAGCTTACTGTGTACCCTACAACAGTGACTGCACCGCAAAAAAAATACTTCATGAGCTGTAAACTGTTTTGAATAGCATTAAATAAACACAAGTTCCGTTTTGCTTTTCCTATTGCAACACAATACTACGCTCACTGCGGGTGTTAGTTGATGCCAGCCAATTACAAGCAAAGAACAGCACACAACCGGTCTCACAGCTCCCCACTCCATGGACAGACCGTGACAGGGGCCATCAGTATTCCTGGGAAGGGAAGCTAGTGAAACCACAAGCAGTCATTTAATCGATGGGCCAAGAAACCCTATCGGCTGGCATGTGGACGCAGTGGGGGGTAGGTGAAACCCCAGTACTCACCCTATGCTGGACAGTACCCTCGATATGTTCAGTCACTCTCAACACTCAAAATATCTGCTGGCTTTCCTGTATTCCACACAAGCTGTACTATTTCCAGCACACAGAGCAGACAGCTACTTGTCCTGGCCAATCAAGAACAGGGGAGCAGAGGTTACTGACTGACATTTGTCAACAACATTTTAAAAAAAAACCTGCAGTTTACACTGTCCTTGAAAGCACCTATGAATACTGGCTGTCAAAGGTTGCCTCTCATCCTTTTATTTTTATCTTTGAATGCTGATGTTTGGAGTGCCTCAGCATTTGCAATCCTTTGAGGAAACTGGCTGTGCTGATTGAGCTGCCACAGATCTCACTGGCCGATTTTGGAAGGTGGAGTACAGTCCTCTGGTAAGGCCCCTCTACTACCCCAGCACGTGACATCTCCCCAATCGCTAGCCTTCCACCCCCCACCCCCACACACTTTCTCCTACAGTCGAGTGAGTCCTCAGACTGAACAGGAAGTGGGCAGAGCTCCAAGTGCCTGGGAAGTCGTACAGTTCATATTTAAGCAGCTTCAAATGGCACGAAACACACACCACAGCTGAAAGTTCAAACCGTGTACACACACGGACCCACTGGACCAATGTTAGCACAAACTGACAGACAGACAAAGCTCCTGCCATCCTGAAGCACCTGTCAGGACACCCCATAGCCCAATGAAACACTTCAGAAATATAGCCACGGTCACAATGACGGAACTGTGGCAAGCAGCTCTCACCGTTAGCAATGCTCTCAGAACCAGGCTGAGATGTTGCTGAGGGATAAATGTTGGCCAAGAAACCAGGATGAACGTGTTCTTCCTCGAATAGTGCTAGGTAATCTCTCACAGCAACACGAGAGATCAGTCAGGGAGTCCACATAAAGCCTCATTCGAAAGATGGCAGCTCCGACAGGACAACGATTCCTGTCTAGTACACCCACTGCCCCCCACCCTGACAGTGCAAATCTCTCCCACAACGGCCCCCCCCAATCCCGACAGTGAAACTCTCCCCCTCTACTGCCCCCCAACCCCGACAGTGAAACTCTCCCCCCTCTACTGCCCCCCCACCGACAGTGAAACTCTCCCCCTCTACTGCCCCCCCACCGACAGTGAAACTCACCCCCCTCTACTGCCCCCCCACCGACAGTG